>WNWK01017217.1:0-42937 GCA_009830355.1 Cherax destructor | reverse complement strand
GGGAACAGTCTTCACACATTAGAGGCAGCACTCATCACAGCCCTGGGGAACAGTCTTCACACATTAGAGGCACTATCACATGCACTGGGGAACAGTCTTCACACATTAGAGGCAGCACTCATCACACGCCCTGGGAACAGTCTTCATCACATTGAGGCACTATCCATGCCTGAGAACAGTCTTCACACTTAGAGGCAGCACTCATCACATGCCCTGGGGAACAGTCTTCACACATTAGAGGCAGCACTCATCACACGCCCTGGGGAACAGTCTTCACACATTAGAGGCAGCACTCATCACATGCCCTGGGAACAGTCTTCCACATTAGAGGCAGCACTATCACATGCACTGGGCAGTCTTCACACTTAGAGGCAGCACTCATCACATGCCCTGGGAACAGTCTTCACATTAGAGGCAGCACTCATCACAGCCCTGGGAGAACAGTCTTCACATTAGAGCAGCACTCATCACAGCCCTGGGAACAGTCTTCCACATTAGAGGCAGCACTCATCACGCCCTGGGAACAGTCTTCACACATTAGAGCAGCACTCATCCGCCTGGAACAGTCTCCATTGAGCAGCACTATCACATGCCCTGGGAACAGTCTTCACACATTAGAGCAGCACTCATCACATGCCACTCCGAGGACAGTACTCATCACAGCCCTGATCAGTTTTCCCACTAGGGCAGCACTCATCACAGCCCTGGGAACAGTCTTCACACATTAGAGGCAGCACTCATCACAGCCCTGGACAGTCTTCACACATTAGAGGCACATCCTCATCACATCGCCCTGGGGAACAGTCTTCACACATTAGAGGCAGCACTATCACATGCCTGGGGAACAGTCTTCAACATTAGAGGCAGCACTCATCACATGCCCTGGGAACAGTCTTCACACATTAGAGGCAGCACTATCACATGCCCTGGGAACAGTCTTCACACATTAGAGGCAGCACTCATCACAGCCCTGGGAACAGTCTTCACACATTAGAGGCAGCACTCATCACAGCCCTGGGAACAGTCTTCACACATTAGAGGAGCACTCATCACAGCCCTGGGGAACAGTCTTCACACATTAGAGCAGCACTCATCACGGAACAGTCTTACACTAGAGGCAGCACTCATCACAGCCCTGGGGAACAGTCTTCACACATTAGAGGCAGCACTCATCACACGCCCTGAGAACAGTCTTCACCATTAGAGGCAGCACTACACATGCCCTGGGGAACAGTCTTCACAATTAGAGGCAGCACTCATCACCGCCAAGCACCATCACATCCTGGGAACAGTCTTCACACATTAGAGGCAGCACTCATCACATGCCCTGGGAACAGTCTTCACACATTAGAGGCAGCACTCATCACAGCCCTGGGGAACAGTCTTCACACATTAGAGGCAGCACTCATCACATGCCCTGGGAACAGTCTTCACACATTAGAGGCAGCACTCATCACAGCCCTGGAAGTCTTCACATGAGGCAGCACTATCACTCCCTGGGAACAGTCTTCACACATTAGAGGAGCACTCATCACATGCCCTGGGAACAGTCTTCACACATTAGAGGCAGCACTCATCACAGCCCTGAGGAACAGTCTTCACATTAGGGCAGCACTATCAGCTGAAGTCTTACATTAGAGGCAACGCCCTAATTCATGGCACTTCACGCCTGGACAGTCTCACTAGAGGAGCTATCACGCCCTGGAACAGCTTCATTAGGGCCTATCACAGCCTGGACACTACAGGCACTAACCACGCCGGAACAGCTAATTAGGCACTCATCACGCCAGGAGCACTATCAGCTGGAACATCACACATGGGCAGCTCCCTGCCTAAGCCATTGGCCATCCGCTGGACAGTCCACATAGGGCACCCCTGGAACAGCTCACACATTAGGCAACCATCCCGAAGTCTTCACACATAGAGGCAGCACTATCACGCCTGGGAACATCTTCACACATTAGAGGCAGCTATCACACACTGGGAACATCTCACACATTAGAGGCAGCACTCATCACGCCCTGGGGAACAGTCTTCACACTAGAGGCAGCACTTCACAACGCCCTGAAGAGCCTAACACATGCCTGGGGACAGTCTTCACACATTAGAGAGCACTATCACATGCCCTGGGGAACAGTCTTCACACATTAGAGGCAGCACTCATCACAGCCCTGGGGAACAGTCTCCCATTAGAGGCACATCACAGCCCTGGGAACAGCTCACACATTAGGGGAGCACTCATCAGCCCTGGGAACTACACTTGACACATCAGCGGAGCTCACACGCGTACACTGCTGACAGCTCACATTAGAGGCAGCATCATCACAGCCCTGGGAACAGTCTCAATAAGCAGGAACATCTCCCTAGAGCTCACTATACAGCCTGAACGTCCTCAACAGCTTACACATTGGGCAGCCACACTAGGACACTTCACATTAGGGCAGCTTCACACCTGAACAGCTTATCACACTGGGACAGCTTCACACATTAGAGGAGACATCACACCTGGGAACATCCATGCCCTCAACAGCTTCACAATAGGCAGCACTCATGCCCTGGGAACAGTCTTCACACATTAGAGCAGCACTACACATCTACTTAGGGAACATCTCACACATTAGAGAGCACTCATCACATGCCTGGAACAGTCTTCACACATTAGAGGCACACTCTCACAGCCTGGGGAACAGTCTTCACACATTAGAGGCAGCACTCATCACCCTGGAGACAGCTCCACATTAGGGCAGCCTTCACCTGGGGAACCATCTCACACTTAAGGCAGCACTCATCACATGCCCTGGGGAACAGTCTTCACAAATTAGAGGCAGCACTCATCACACGCCCTAGAGGCAGCACTCATCACACGCCCTGGGGAACAGTCTTCACACATTAGAGGCAGCACTCATCACACGCCCTGGGGAACAGTCTTCACACATTAGAGGCAGCACTCATCACATGCCCTGGGGAACAGTCTTCACACATTAGAGGCAGCACTCATCACAGCCCTGGGGAACAGTCTTCACACATTAGAGGCAGCACTCATCACATGCCCTGGGGAACAGTCTTCACACATTAGAGGCAGCACTCATCACACGCCCTGGGGAACAGTCTTCACACATTGACAAGAGGCACTCATCACGCCCTGGGAACAGTCTTCACACATTAGAGGCAGCACTCATCACACGCCCTGGGAACATCTTCACATGAGGGAACAGTCTTTCACCCACAGTTCACGAGGCAGCACTCATCACATGCCCTGGGAACAGTCTTCACACATTAGAGCAGCACTCATCACAGCCCTGGGGAACAGTCTTCACAATTAGAGGCAGCACTCATCACACGCCCTGGGAAGACTCATACAGTACATCTTCACACATTAGAGGAAGCACTCATCACATGCACTGGGGAACAGTCTTCACACATTAGAGGCAGCACTCATCACATGCCCTGGGGAACAGTCTTCACACATTAGAGGCAGCACTCATCACATGCCCTGGGAACAGTCTTCACACATTAGAGGCAGCACTCATCACAGCCCTGGGAACAGTCTTCACACATTAGAGGCAGCACTCATCACACGCCTGGGAACAGTCTTCACACATTAGGGCACACTCATCACACGCCCTAGGAACATCTTCACATTGGGCAGCACTCACTACGCCTGGAACGCACAAAGACTTAATAATAAAAAAAGGATATTACGTGGGAGGTGGAGGCGGGTTTCACCCCGGGAAAACACACTAACCATTTTCTTTTTTTTTGTTATCACTAATTTTCTTGGGCCTCATAGTGACAAAAAATTTTAAAAAAAACCCCCAAAAAAAGCGAAAAACACGAAATAATTTACAGTGAACTTCAGGGATTTTTGGGACTCAGCACACCTGTGGGGAGACGCGCACATGTTCTGGTCGAGTGTCCAGCAACCGGTCGACTACCCAGCGATTTTTTACCGAACAAATGTTCAGTACCGAATTGTTCGAGTACTAAGCTGTTCAGTAAGGTTCCACTGTATATTTTTGGCCATCATGCTTGTATACATAGACATATACATCATGCTTGTATAGACAAATACACGCACACACGCAGCTTACATGATGCCATACACACACAGTGATGTTTCAGGTATACGAATGACATGGCAGACGTGGGGTTAGAGGGTCACCTTTTTCACACGAGGGAAACTAATGGGGGCAAATAAAAGCGGAAAAAAGACCAGGAAAGGCTAAAAACGTTGGGGGAAAATAAAAAGACCGCAGACGGAGAAAGGTCGGGGGGGGCGTAAGCCTCAGTAAAAGGAAGGATCCGGGGTGAGTATCATAACAAGGACGTCTTCGGGATGCACATCCCCCAAAAACTGCTGCAGCAAAGTGCGTCTGGAAATTTTGACAATTAAGTAAGGAGAAAATCACGACACTGTTCGTCGGGCCCCCTATATGATACGCACCCCCCGTATTGAACCCACACCTGGTCAAGTACGTCAAAAAAAAGAGAGTGCATAAATTTTCAACAAGACTAGTGCTGGTAAGGGGTATGTCCTATGAGTAAAGTCACCAGGAAAACACAATGTCATTAACTCAGGTCATCAGCAACACAATGCCACACTCAAGACACTTGTAATACAGTGTTATATACTCCAGCCACCAGAAACACAAGGTCACAAACTCTGGTCACCAGAAACACAAGAGCATTCTGGTCACCAGTAACATAAATACACACACTCAGGTCACCACAAATACATGGTTGCATTCAGGTGACCAGAAACACAAGGTCACAAACTAAGGCCACCACGAACGAGCGGTAATACAAGGTAATACAAGGTAACACTCAGGTTAACACTCACCCAACACATTAAGGTCATACGCAACACAAGTTCCTCACTCAGGTCACCAAGAAACTGAAATCACCTCTCTCCCCTGCTCCATGAGTTTTATCATACCTCATCTTAAAACAATGTATGGATCCTGCCTCCACTGCGTCACTTTCCAGACTATCCCACTGTCTGACAACTCTATGGCTGAAGAAATACTTCCTAACATCCCTTTGGTCCCCGTGAGTCATGTACTCAGGAGACAGAGGAAGAAGAGAAGACAGCTAAAATTAATAGGATAACGAGAAATGAATAAATAATTTAAAGGAAAGATGGGAGAAGGTAAAGAAGGATGAAAAGGAAAAATAAGAGAAAATGAGACAAACGAAGAGCAAAGGAGAACTGAGAAACGGAGAAAATAAAAGGAATAGTAGAGAAAATGTACAAGAACATGGAGAAAGGTAATAATGATTTACAAAATGTGGAGGAAAAGAAAAAGGGAAGGAAAGAACAAGAAGAGCGAGAACATGTAAAGAGAAGTAGGTGGAAGTAACAACTAAAGGAACAAAAGTGGGAGATACCGAACAAGAAATTAACAAATAATGGGGGAAAAATATGTAAAAATAGAAGGAGGCGAACAATAAGAAGATTGACGTGTAAAGAACATAAGAAAAAACCAAAGGAACAAGAATAAAAAAATATACAGGAAGAGAACAAGGGAGAACACGTGGGAAGGGAACAATGAGGGAGAGGACAATGAAGGAGAGGACAATGAAGGAGAGGACAATGAGGGAGAGGACAATGAGGGAGAGGAAAATGAGGGAGAGAAGAAGCAGACAGTAAACAAGCCGAGAGAGAAAATGAAGAAGAGAACATTAAGAAACAGATTAACGACGGATAAAACAAAGGAATGGACAGGGAAGGTGAGGATAAAAATAAAAATAACAGGAAGAGAGAGAACAAAGAGAGGAAACAAGGAGGGTAAGAGCAAGGAAGAGGAGGACAATAATGAATGAAACATGGAGGAGAGAACAGTCAGAAAGCCAGGAGAGAATAAGGAAGGAGAGAGATAGGAGGGAGTGAGGAAGCAGGGAGAGGACATGAAGGGAGAGGACATGAGGGAGAGGACATGAAGGGAGGGACATGAAGGAAGGACAGAAGGACATGAAGGAGAGGACGAAGGAGAGGACGTGAAGGAGAGGGACATGAAAAGAGAAAGGACATGAAGCGAAGGACGTGAAGGAAGGACGTGAAGGAGAGGACGTGAAGGGAGAGGACATGAAAGGGAGGACATGAAGGAGAGGCCATGAAGGGAGAGGACATGAAGCGAGAGGACATGAAGGGAGGACATGAAGGAGAGGACATGAAGGGAGAGGACATGAAGGCAGAGGCCATGAAGGAAGGACTGAAGGGGAGAGGACGAAGGGAGAGGACGTGAAGGGAGAGGACATGAAGGAGAGGACATGAAGGGGAGAAGGCCATGAAGGAGAGGACATGAAGCGAGAGGACATGAAGGGAGGACATGAAGGAGAGACATGAAGAGGACAGAGGAACATGAAGAAGGAGAAGGACATGAAAAAGGAGAAGGAAGGAACATAAGGGAAGAGACATGGAAAAAGAGGAGAAGAGACATAGAACGGAAAGGACATGAAGGAGAGGAAGAAGGGAGGCGTGAAAAAGGAAAGAGACGGAAGAGGGAAGACATGAAGGAGAGGACATGAAGGAGAAGGCAATGAAGGGAGAGGACATGAAGCGAGGAGGACATGAAGGAGAGGACATGAAGGAGAGGACATGAAGGAGAGGACATGAAGGAGAGGCCATGAAGAAGGACATGAAGGAAAGGACATGAAGAGAGAGGATGAAGGAGAGGACATGAAGGAGAGGACATGAAGGAGAGGACATGAAGGAGAGGCCATGAAGGAGAGGACGTAAGCAGAAGGACGGAAGGGAGAGGACATGAAGGGAGAGGACATGAAGGGAAGGACATGAAGGGAAAGGACATGAAGGAGAGGACATGAAGGAAGAGACGTGAAGGAAGACGTGAAGAAGGAAAGGACATGAAGGAGAGGACATAAGAAAGGGAAGACGTAGAAAAGGAGAGAAAGGGGTAAGAAAAGAGGAGAAGGAGAGTGAAAAGGAGAGAAGAGGAGGACATGAAAAGAGAGGACATGAAAAGGAGAAGGCCATGAAAGGAAGGACATAAACGAAGACATGAAAGGAAAGACATGAAAAGGAAGACATGAAGAAGAGAAAGGACATAAAAGCCATGAAGGGAGAGGACATGGAGGAGAGACATGAAGGGAGAGGACATGAAGGGAAGGACATGAAGGGAGAGACATGAAGGAGAGGACATGAAGGAAGGACATGAAAGGAAGGACATGAAAGGAGAGCCATAAGTGAGAGGACATGAAAAGGGAGAAAGGAATGATAGGAAAGGACATGAAGGAGAGGACGTGAAGGAAAGGACGTGAAGGAGAGGACATGAAGGAGAGGACATGAAGGGAGAGGACTGTGAAAGGGAGAAGGACGTGAAGGGAAGGACTGAAGGAGAGGAAAATGAAAAGGGGAAAAACATAAGCAGAAGAGACATGAAAAGGAGAGAATGAAAGGAAGCCATGAAAAAAGAACAGAAAGAGAGAATAAAGAAGGACATGAAGGGAGGAAAGAACATAAAAAAGGACGTGAAGGAAGAGAGGGAAAAAAGACATGAAGAGAGACGTAAAAGGAAGGACGTGAAGGAAGGACATAAGGGGGAAGGACATAAGGGGAAAACATGAAGGGAAGGGGACATAAGGGGGGGGCCAAAGGAAGAGAAAAGGGGGACATAAGGGGAGAGGACTTAAGCAGAGATATGAAGGAGAACAGGGGAAGGAAGGGAGGGACATGAAGGAAACCAAAAAGGAGGGGGAAAGGGAAGGCAAAAGGGGGGGAAAAAGGGGAAGGACTAAAAAGGAAAAAAGAAAAAAGGACAAAAAAAAAGGACGTGAAAGAAGACATAAAAAAAAAAGGGGGACATAAGAAAAGGACATAAGGGGGGCCATGAAGGGGACATGAAGGAGGGACATAAGGAAGGACAGGGAAAGGCATAAGGAGAGGAAAAGAAGGACATAAGTGAGACATAATGAGAGGACAAAAAGGGAAAGGAAAAAAAGGAAGGACATAAGGAAGGGGGAAAAAACGAAGGAGAGGACATGGGGAGGGAAAAGGGGGAAAAAGGGGGGAAAAAAAGGCAGAAGAAAAGTGAAAACATGAAGGGAACCATAAGGGGGAAGGAGGGAAGGAAGCCATAAGGGAAAGAGCATAAAAGAGAAGGACAGAAGAGAAGGACATGAAGTAAAAAGGAAAAATGGGGGGACAAAAGGGGGAAAAGGGACATGAAGGGGAGTAAGGGGAACCAAAAGGAGATGACATGAAGGGAAGGGGAATAAAAGGGAGGGACATGTGAAAACATGAAAAAGAGGACATAAAAAAGGAAGGAAGGAAAGGGGACTGAAGGAGGGGGCGTGAAGGGAGGAGGAAGGAATGAAGGGAGGGCCAGAAGGACATGAAGGAAGGGCGAGGACATGAAGGAGAGGACAAAAAAGGAGAGACGTGAAGGGGAAGACATAAGTGAGAAATAAGGGAAAAGGGGACATGAAGGGGGGGACATGAAGGAGAGGACGTAAAGGGGAGACATAAAGGGGAAGGACATAAAGGGGGAAAGGGACAAAAAGGGGGAAGGGGGACATGAAGGGAAGAAGGAAAAGGGGCCAGAAAAAAGGGGCCATGAAAGGAAACGTAAAGGGGGAAGGACATGAAGGGACATAAAAGGAAAAAAGGAAGTAGGAAGGGAAGGCCTGAAAAAGGGAAAACGTGAAGGAAAACATAAGGGGGAGAGGACAGAAGGGAGGCATGAAGGAAGGGACATAAGGGAAGTACTAAAAAAAGGGCCATAAGGGGAAGGACATGAAGGAGAGGACATAAAGGGGAAGGACATGAAGGAAAAGGCCATAAAAAGGGGGGGCCATAAAGGGGAAGTACGTGAAGGGAGAGGCCAAAAGGGGGGAGAGTAAGGGGAAAGGGGACATAAAGGGAGAGGACATGAAGGGAAGGGGGGCATGAAGGAAGAGGGGGGCCAAAAGGGGGGGAGGAAGGAGGGGACGTGGGAAGGAATAAAGGGGAAGACATAAAAAGGAAAGGCCATAAAGAGAGGACATGAAGGGAAGAGACATAAAAGGAAAGGCTGGGAAAAGGACATAAAAAGGGGAGCCATAAAGGAAGACATAAAAAAGGGAAGGCGTAAAAGGGGAAGGAGGAAGGAAGGACATAAAGGAAAATGAAGGGGGGACAAAAAAAGGGAGGACGAAAAAAGGGAGGGACATGAAAGGAAGAAGAGAGGGATGAAGGGAGGGGGCGGGGGGGGGACATGAAGGGAAGGAGGAAGGAAAGGCCATAAGGGGAGGACATGAAGGAAAGGACGTGAAAGAGAGGACGTGAAGGGGAGATGACGTGAAGAGAGGACATGAAGGAGAGGACGTGAGAGAGAGGCCATGAAGGAGAGGACATGAAAAGGGAGGAGGTCATGAAGGAGAGGACGTGAAGGAGAGGAGAAGGGAGAGGACTGAAGGAAGGAAGAGACGTAGAGGAGAGAGGCACATGAAGGAAGGAATGAGGAGAAGAGAGAGGAATGAAGGGAGAGGACATGAAGAAGAGGAGAAGGACGGAAGAAGGAGAGGACATGAAGAGAGACATGAAAGGAAGAGGACGTGAAGGAAGGACAATGAAAGGGAGGACATGAAGGAAGGACGTGAAGGAGAGGACATGAAGGGAAGGACGTGAAGAGAGGAAGAGAGAGCCATGAAGGAAGGACGTGAAGGAAGGACATAAAGGGAAGGACGTGAAGGGAGAGCCATGAAGGAGAGGACATGAAAGGAGAGTCGCAGAAGGGAGAGGACGTGAAGGAGAGGCACATGAAGGAAGGCCATGAAGGAGAGACGTGAAGGAAGGGACATGAAGGGAGAGGACATGAAAGGAAGGACATGAAGGGAAGTACGTGAAAAGGAGAACCATGAAAGAGAGGACTGAGAGAAGAGACGTAAGAAGAAGGGAACATGAAGGCAGAGACATTAAGGAGAGGCTAAGGAGGGAGAGAGACATGAAGGAGAGACATGAGGAGGAGAAGGAGGAAGGAGACATGAAGGGAGAGGCCATGAAGGAGGACATGAAGGAGAGGAGTGAAGGGAGAGGACGTGAAGGAGAGAACATGAAGGAGAGGCCATGAAAGAAGGAGAGGACATGAAGGAGAGGACGTGAAGGAGAGACATGAAGGAGAGACATGAAAAGGAGAAGGGAGACATGAAAAGGGAGAAGGACATGAAAGAGGAGAGAGAGACGTAGAAAAGGAAGACTGAAGAAGGAGAAGGGAACATGAAAAGGAGAGGACGTGAAGGGAGAGGCCATGAAGAAGAAGCATAAAGAGGAAAGGAGGAAAAGGAGAGGAACGTGAAGGAGAGGACGTGAAGAGGAAGGACATGAAGGAGAGGACGTGAAGAAGAGAGAGGCCATGAAGGAAAAAAAAAAAAAAAAAAAAAAAAAAAAAAAAAAAAAAAAAAAAAAAAAAAAAAAAAAAAAGAGGACATGAAAAAAAGGTGAGAGGACATAAAGGGAGGGGATGAAGGGAAGGAGGGGAAGGAGAGGCCATGAAGGGGGGAACAGAAGGAGAGGACATGAAGAGAAAACATAATGAAAAAAGAGGAATAAGTGAGAGGACATAAAGGGGAGAGGACATGAAGGGGGGATAAGGGAGAGGCCAAGGGGGAGATGACATGAAGGGAGAGGATATAAAGGGGAGAGGACATGTGAGGGGAAATAAAGGGGAGAGGAATAAAGGGGAGAGGACGGGGGAGAGGACTAAAGGAGAGGACGTGAAGGGGAGGAGTGAAGGGAAGGGAAGGGGGGAGGCCATGAAGGAGAGGACAAAAGGGGGAGGGACGAAGGAGAACAAAGGGGAGGGGACGTGAAGGGGGGAAAGGGGGACATGAATGAGAGGAATAAGGGGAGAGGACATGAAGGAGGGACATGAAGGGAGAGGACGAAGGAGAGGACATGAAGGGGGGGGGACATAAAGGGGAGAGGACAAAAGGGGAGAGGACATGAAGGGGAGAGAAGGAGAGGCCAGAAGGAGGGGCCATGAAAGGAGAGACGTGAAGGGAGAGGACATGAAGGGGGACAGAAGGAGGGGAAATAAAGGGGAGAGTACAAAGGGAGGAAAAGGGGGACGTGAAGGGAGGGACTTTAAGGAAAATGAAGGAGAGGACAGAAGGGAGGGCATGAAGGAGGGACATGAAGGGGGGTATGAAGGAAAGGGCCATAAAGGGGAGAGGACATGAAGGGAGAGGACATAAAGGGGAGAGGAATGAAGGAGAGGCCAGAAGGGAGAGGCCATAAAAGGAGAGTACGTGAAGGAGAGGCCATAAAGGGAGAGTGAAGGAGAGGACATGAAGGGAGAGGACATGAAGGAGAGGACATGAAGGAGAGAGGGGGGGCCAGAAGGGAGGAGGGGAAGGAGAGGAGGGAAGGGAGAGGAGAAGGGGAGACATGAAGGGAGAGGCCAAAAGGGAGAGGAAGAAGGAGAGGACATGAAGGGAGGACTGAAGGAGAGGACATGAAGGGGGGCCATGAAGGGAGGACATGAAAGGAGAGGGACGTAAAGGGGAGGGACAAGGGGAGGGACATAAAGGGGGAAAATAAAGGGGAGGGACATGAAGGAGAGGACGTGAAGGGGGGAGGACATGAAGGGGACATGAAGGGAGGGATGAAGGGAGGGACGAAGGGGAGAGGACATAAAGGGGAAGGGGAGGGAAGGAGAGGCCCTAAGGGAGGACAGAAGGGGGGGACGTGGGGGAGGAGGGAAGGAGATGACGTGGGGGAAAACATGAAGGGGAAAACGTGAAGGAGAGGCCAAAGGGAGGACATGAAGGAGAGGCATGAAGGAGGAGGGAAGGGGAGGGGGAAAGGGGAGAGGACGGAAGGAAGAGGACGTGAAGGAAAAACCATAAAGGGGAAGGATAAAAGGGGAGAGGAATAAAGGGGAGGGACATAAAGGGAGAGGACGTGAAGGAGAGGACATGAAGAGAGAGGACATGAAGTGAGAGGACATGAAGGGAGAGGACGATGAAGGGAGAGGACATGAAGGGAGAGGACATGAAGGAGAGGACATGAAGGGAGAGGACGTGAAGGGAGAGGCCATGAAGGGAGAGGACGTGAAGGGAAGGACATAAAGGGAGAGGACGTGAAGGAGAAGGCCATGAAGGAGAGGACATGAAGGAGAGAGTCATGAAGGGAGAGGACATGAAGGAGAGGACATGAAGGGAGAGGCCATGAAGGGAGAGTACGTGAAGGGAGAGGACATGAAGGGAGAGGACATGAAGGGAGAGGACATGAAGGGAGAGTACGTGAAGGGAGAGGCCATGAAGGGAGAGGACGTGAAGGGAGAGGACGTGAAGGAGAGGACATGAAGGCAGAGGACATTAAGGGAGAGGCCATAAAGGGAGAGGACATGAAGGAGAGGACATGAAGGGAAGGACGTGAAGGAGAGGACATGAAGGGAGAGGCCATGAAGGGAGAGGACATGAAGAGAGGACGTGAAGGAGAGGACGTGAAGGAGAGAACATGAAGGAGAGGCCATGAAGGAGAGGACATGAAGGAGAGGACGTGAAGGAGAGGACATGAAGGAGAGGACATGAAGGAGAGGACGAAGGGAGAGGACATGAAGGGAGAGGACGTGAAGGGAGAGGACGTGAAGGGAGAGGACATGAAGGGAGAGGACGTGAAGGGAGAGGACATGAAGGGAGAGGACATGAAGGGAGAGGACGTGAAGGGAGAGGACGTGAAGGGAGAGGACGTGAAGGGAGAGGACATGAAGGGAGAGGACATGAAGGGAGAGGCCATGAAGGGAGAGGACATGAAGGGAGAGGTCATGAAGGGAGAGGACGTGAAGGGAGAGGCCATGAAGGGAGAGGCCATGAAGGGAGAGGACGTGAAGGGAGAGGCCATGAAGGGAGAGGATATAAATGGAGACACCAAATGAAAATGACAGGACACGTGAACACTCGACAAATTATAATTAATTAGATAGTTTTGATGCGAGACACAGATGGTGATAAACATTGTTGGAACAATGAACGATGAGTAATGTTATGAATGTATAAACCCTGGAACAGGTGGTGTTTGAACCCCCGGCGAGTCAGTTCAAACACCACCTGTGTCACATTCATAACACCCAGCGAGTCATTTCAAACACCACCTGTGTCACATTCATAACACCCAGCGAGTCATTTCAAACACCACCTGTGTCACATTCATAACACCCAGCGAGTCATTTCAAACACCACCTGTGTCACATTCATAACACCCAGCGAGTCATTTCAAACACCACCTGTGTCACATTCATAACACCCAGCGAGTCATTTCAAACAACCACCTGTGTCACATTCATAACACCCAGCGAGTCATTTCAAACACCACCTGTGTCACATTCATAACACCCGGCGAGTCATTTCAAACACCACCTGTGTCACATTCATAGATCCAACAAGCAATACCTAATAAGACTGAGCAAGTGATGTTGGTTCTGTGTGAAGATGTATGAGTGTGTGATATCATCTTCGTGTGCGTATGATCGTCTGCTACACCTCCACTGTCGTGAATATTAGTTGTCGTAACTACGTTCATATGTCAGAAAACTACAACACTACCGTAATATTTATTTATAGCACACAAAAGTGTTAAAATGGATGTAAAATTGTTTTGTTCCTTAAGAAAGAGGACCAGTCTTCCCCGGTGAACCTGCAGAAGTGCATCAAAATACAAGGAACAAAGACTAGATGATTTTGCTACTGTAACTTCTAAGAAACTGATATGTTGATAAGGTTGGTTTGTTTATTAGGCTTAAAGTCTGTCGACACTGACAAAAATTAAAGGGACTGGCCGCTGCGCTAGAGGCTGGTCCTAGGCGGCGGCCGGAACGGAACTTAAGGCAGAGGTTCCCTCGTCGGTTCAGAGAAGTCCCAGCGTGTACTGTGACGGCAGCTTGGCCGGAGAGCGGTCCCCATTGGGCCATGGTAACCTGGATGAGGGTTTGTCGGAAACCCACCGAGGTAACATGAAGCAAAATAAAAAAGAGGAAATCCACTAGATTATTCGCTAATATATAGTGAACCTATAACAAGGAACAACTGAAAGCCGATAAAAATGGACTACGTGTTAGACAACTGAAATAACCATAAGTAATCCCAATATTCGGGAATATTCAATACCCAGACCCCAATATTCAAGTTGAGAAATAAATGGAAAGCAATAAACTTATGATCAGTTTTTATAAATAATATACTGACGAAGATACTAGAAAAATAAAAGGCGAGATATAGAACACCTAGAGAAAAATGGACTCATTCTGATCTCGAATATTTTGGATTAGGTAACTAAAAGAAATGAGAAATAGATGAAAGATGGATGTTTTTTTTAGAATGTAAGAAAGTATAAGATACAGTACCACACGAATACTGTTATGGAAGCTGGAAAAAATATGCAAAATTAACAGGGTTTGAACCGCTGTTTGTTTTATTATATATGCATGTGATGATGATAATTATTACTGTTTTACTATCTGTGTATGATGTGAAAATATGGAGTATGATAGTATGATGATGACTGACGTGTAAGACCCAACAAGTGGGTGAGGGAGGAGGGGATAGAGGAAGACTAGTACTGGAGAGGAAGATCTGGAGTTGTAGATGAAAGGGCCGGGGCTAGACCCGTTCAGGGATACCGGCGCTTATTGCTCCCTCTTACAAGAGGGAGTACCTTCAACTGCTCAGTGTTGTCTGTACTCTGCAATAGATTTTCATTACAATCCAGTATTACACTGGGTATTTATCTAGGCGTCTCTGGGAGGTTTACCATGCGTTATAGTTGCTAAGCAACAATGTTCTTCATTCTAGATGCTGTCCCGAGCTATCGTGACCACAGAAGGTGGTGTTCCGAGGGTCAGCGCCCAGGCGACCCGGTTCATGACCATGCCTCGCGGTGGATCAGGGCCTGATTAACAAGGCTGTTACTGCTGGCCGCACGCAAACCGACGTACGAACCAAAGTCCGGCCGATCAGGTACTGACTTTAGGTACCTGTCCAGCTGCCTCTTGAAGACAGCCAGGGGTCTATTGGTAATCCCCCTTATGCATTCTGGTAGGCAGGGGTCTTGGACCCCTGACAATTATTGTGTTGTCTCTTAGCATACTCGTGGCGCCCCTGCTTTTCATTAGAGAGATGTTGCACAACCTTCCGTATCTTTTGCTTTCGTCAATAGTGATTTTCGTGTGCATATTTAGGACTAGTTCTTTTAGGATTTTCAAAGTGTATATTATGTATCTTTCTCGCCTGCCTTCCAAGGAGTACAGTTCAAGGGATTTCAACTTACCCAGTAATGTAGGTACTTTATTGTACTTATACATGCAGTGAAAGTTATATGTAGTTGCACCTGCCTTGAAAGGGGCCGACAGTGTACATCAATATTCCAGCCTAGAGAGAACATGTAATTTGAAGGGAATCATCATAGGCTTGGCAACTCTAGTTTTGAAGGTTTTCATTATCAATCCTGTCATTTTTCTAGCAGATGTGTTAGTTAGCAGATGTGTGGTTGAAATTCATATACTCTGATCCAATTTTATTTCCTCTAGTTTTCCATAGCGGAGTAATTGAAATTTGTCTTCAATGAACTTCGTATTGCTTTCTGAGGTCTATTTTAAGACTTGGTTAATGTCCGCTTTCAGATCTGCAGTGTCCTCGATGGATGACACTGTCATGCAAATTCTGGTATCATCAGCCGTCAGATATCAGATATGTAAGCCACGGTGTTGTGGCTTACATATCTGATGTAAGCCACGGTGTTGTGGCTTACATATCTGATGTAAGCCACGGTGTTGTGGCTTACATATCTGATGTAAGCCACGGTGTTGTGGCTTACATATCTGATGTAAGCCACGGTGTTGTGGCTTACATCCCTCTCTATGTCATATATGAGGATGAAGAAGAGGATGGGAGCGAGCTTTGTGGACCAGAGCTTTTCACTGTAGCCGCAGTGAAAGGGATTTCTTGCAATTCTTGTTGAACACGTGAGTTGCACGAGTCTGGGCCTGGGGCAGAGTACGTGGGCATAACTCGGGCAATGTTCAAAGGAAAACCGGAAGAGAATGCTGACCTTAGATTGGAGGACTACGATCAGTGCTAGAAAAAAAAATTATACGTGGGCCTCGAAGATCTAGTGAAAGTCTCTGATCAAAAATTTCTAATCCGAGGTCCCAGGATTGCCAGTCGCTTCTATTTTAATGCCCATGCACTCTGCACTAGGCCCAGACTCGTGGAACTCCGTGTTCATGAAGAACTGCCTTAAATATTCTATGGAGAGGGAGCATAGACACAAGGGTCATCCTACAGTCACTATAAAACAGATATAGCCCTACTCCACAAAGGGGGCAGTAAAGCAATTGCAAAGAATTACAGACCGATAGCAGTGACGTCCCACGTTATAAAAATCTTTGAAACGGTTCTAAGAAGCAAGATCATTAACCACTTGGATATATATCATTTACACAAAGCAGGAGAGCATGGGTTATGAGAAGGTCGTTCCTGCCTCTCACGACTACTGGACCATTATTACATCGTCTTGGATGCTCTGAATGATAAACAAAATGCAGATGTAGTATACAAAGACTGCGAAAGCCTTCGATAAGTCTGATCATGGAGTAATGACACACAAAATGCGAGATAAAGGAATAACAAGAAAAGTGAGTAGATGGATCTATAACTTCTATTACAACCTCAGGTTCAATGGCCTGTTAACCTGAGTGTAAAAGGGAGCTTGGAGCAAAGAAACACAGTAGAAAATGCTTTGAATTTGTATTTCCTTCAAGCAGTTATGAATATATAAGACTTTTGTCTTTTCCTTCACCAAGTAAGTAAAAAAAAGGGCTTTTTACACATATGTACACTATATACAAAGGAGTAGTATTTAGTGCACACCACGGTTGTCTAGGCTAAGCAGCAGCCAAAATACAGACAACTTTCCACAACCAGCTCTATGCAGGAATTCCAATGACAAACCGCGAGTGGTAACCACGTCACCTTTGTCATTTTTAAACTCGCATTTTAATTGGCTGAACCGAGTCGTTGATTTGATGATGGGGCCCCATCACCAAACCCTTAACGATGGTTCGCTGGTTGGAGGAGAGCCTATGTGGGTGTGTTTAACATGCTCCGAATAAAGGTTACATACTCTTTGCATGCAACAACTTCTAACAAATACTAAAGTCAGAAACGGCTACAGTGAAAAGCTCTATTCCACAAGACACGGTATTCGCTCCCATCCTGTTCCTCATCCTCATATCTGACATAGACAGAGATGTGAGCCACAGCACTGTGGTTTGCATCTCTGATATCTGATGGCCGATGATACCAGAATTTGCGTGAGTCATCCATCGAGGACACTGCAAATCTCCAAGCGGACATTAAACAAATCTTTAAATTTGCCTCAGAAAACCCAGCCGTGAATTCCTGCGCTTTGCCATATAATGCTGTGTGAACCAGTGCTGCCCAATGCTCGAGTGGCCATTGCGAAGCTAGAGTCGTGATTTTAGAAAGATCTGAAATTCTGCTGAGGCTCAGAATCAGGAAACAGAGGTATGAGTGACAAACATTTCTGGACACTGAAATTACCATCACTAGTATGCTGAAGCTGTCTCCTCTCCTGCTCTATCAAATTTCACTTTAGTAAATGCACATTGCTTCCCGGTTGCTAAAGATTGAGTCTAGCTAACTCAAGCGCTAACGAAGCTGACTTTCCCAGAGACAACCCTTATTCACCACCTGTTTCCATTGGTGGATAATTGTCCTGTTGTTTGTCTTACCCGATTATATTTAAACAATCAAAGCGGGTAGCAGCACTTTGCCCTCTCAGCAACTGAAGTCTTAGGATGGGACGTCATATTGCACAAGTCAGATCTTAGCTTGTTGCAGCTGTGCAGCAGTAAGAGTGCACAGATACTCTATGCCAATAGAACGAGCAGATCTACATGAGCGCTGCAATGATAGTCTGGGCAAGTTTTGCAAAGTATATTCAGAAACTAACACCTAACACATCGTTGATATTACCCACCAGCACTCTAACACAACGGTAATCTTTGCAATACGCATAACTCAGTGCGTAGCAGTAGCGTGCAACGACTTAGCACTCTTCCAACGCAACATCGTCAGCAGGCTCGTAAAAACAACGCAGAGACAATGGCTTCAGGACAGGCACCCTATATTACAAACACAGGTATAGTCCGGTGGCCTGTACACCTGCTTGTAGCATGATATCCATGGTAGGAATGAGAATTGAGTAGTCAGAAGTCAATAAATACTTATATATTTCCTTCACTAAAACAGCATGCAAGCATATGTACAATGTATATACACTATGTACATAATAAAAACTTTGTAAGCAAGAGACAATGAGAACTGTGAGCGACCAGAACTGAGGTAAGACTGCCAAATTTTATCTACGTGTTCCAGACATTTCTTCACAACTTTGGCTGGCCACCTTGTGATTGGCTGGGTAGATCAGACTGCTAGCCTAACAGGGGCCCCCGCCTGGTATGCTCTAAGACCTGGATCACTGATCGGGAGGTCTTGTCTATATGGAGTCTTACATACACCGAATAAAATATAATGTATGCTTAGCATGCCACATGATCACAACACATCCAGACACAAGTCAGTGATATACAACTAGTTATATGTAACTATGTGTAAATATTCATAAAATTACCATAAAATTATCCATAACCACAAAAAAATACCGGTGTGAGCCTCCACGATCATGTGTTCCCTAGATGATTATTCTACTAGAAGAAAACTGATACTAGAAAACTTAAATTTTAGCGTTTTAATAGTGTTTTATATTTGTCATGCTAATAACTCTAAATCATTACTAAGTGATCTATAGATCACTTAATAATGTGTTCATATGTACGGCACAAACTACAGAAACTGACGTAAAACTTAAAGAAATAACAAGATAGTTATTTAGGTACACATAAGTTATTTAGGTACACATAAGTTATTTAGGTACACATAAGTTATTTAGGTACACATAAGTTATTTAGGTACACATAAGTTATTTAGGTACACAACTTATTTAAGTACACATAAGTACAGATACACAAATATAGGTGATTGCAATTATCATACATAATAACATATGTGTAAATTACCTAGGACAACCCTAAAAAATCAGTCGAAATTAATTATTTACATCGAGGTCCTTGTTAAGAACGTCTGGTGCAGTTGTCAAGGATGGAGAACTTCACCCGTAAGTCACCTCCAAGGATGGAGAACTTCACCCGTAAGTCACCTCCAAGGATGGAGAACTTCACCCGTAAGTCACCTCCAAGGATGGAGAACTTCACCCGTAAGTCACCTCCAAGGATGGAGAACTTCACCCGTAAGTCACCTCCAAGGATGGAGAACTTCACCCGTAAGTCACCTCCAAGGATGGAGAACTTCACCCGTAAGTCACCTCCAAGGATGGAGAACTTCACCTCTAAGTCACCTCCAAGGATGGAGAACCACCGTAAGTCACCTCCAAGGATGGAGAACTTCACCCGTAAGTCACCTCCAAGGATGGAGAACTTCACCCGTAAGTCACCTCCAAGGATGGAGAACTTCACCCGTAAGTCACCTCCAAGGAGAAGTTTGTAAAGGTAGATAACATCTCCAAATCCTTCTCAATTGTTCCTCGTCCAAGTGGACCTCGCTGAGAACCACTGCTTTAAAAGGTTGGTATGCATGCAGGAGCAGGAACTTGGGGTTGGCATGACTGGAAATGGTATTCATCCGGGGAAGAGAAATGCTGCCTGCAATATAAAAGGGATCTGGGAGTAAGCATCTCACGAAGCTTTTCAATGTATCACCAGAAACACATATTAACCTTAAAACTTTATCGGCATTCCAAAACTAATTTATCTGAATTTTTTTGATAGAAACCTTAAGAAAAATTCATTTAGGACGATATGGTGGTGTGCCCCGGTGGTCTGGTGGCTAAAGCTCTCGCTTCACACACGGAGGGCCCAGGTTCGATTCCCGGAGGGGTGGAAACATTTCGACTTGTTTCCTTACACCTGTTGTCATGTTCACCTAGCAACAAATAGGTACCTGGGTGTTAGTCGACTGGTGTGGGTCGCATCCTGGGGGACAAGATTGAGGACCACAATGTAAATAAGACAGACAGTCCTCGATGACGCACTGACTTTCTTGGGTTATCCTGGGTGGCTAACCCTCCGGGGTTAAAAATCCGAAGAAAATCTTATCTTACATAATATACTACAGAATTACATACGATTTGGTGGTACAAGTATATAAAAAAATAGAGAAGTTCCAACAATTATCAACGATATTGGTACATTATAGTGAGGAACTTAACGAAACTAAATGAGAAATGGTCATGACATAGAAAATATTTATTTATAAGAGCATTAGTAGACACAGAAAATTTGATTTAAAGGCCAGGAAGCCAAGGGACGCAGATTGTTGCTCAAGGCACAAATGACCCAGAGTGACCTTACGAAGTACTTTTTCCTAAGGGTCGTGAGTAAAAGGGATAAATTAGTTGATAAGTTCCAAGAATTTGTATCAGCCTCTTTTGTTGATCAGCATTGCTTAAAAACTCATCGGAAAAGACCTTTTAAAAATACAATTGGGTCACAAGAATGAAAAATCGCTATCAAGCATTTACAAATCACCCAAGTCTTTCGTAAAAAAGTTTTGAAATTCTGCAAGAATAACAAAAACTAAACTTTGCTTTTAATTTTCTGCACGATCATAGAAAGGTGATCCCCAGAGCCTATAACCCCAGCTCCATGCTAAAGATCTGAGAATGGTATCTGCCAGATGCCGTATATATATAAGAGTTTGAAGCTAATCAGAAGAGGCATTCTCAAGTTATCGCGTTGATTTCAATGATTGCAAGATTTTTAACAATGTTAGAATTTTGGCAAAGCTGCATCTACACAAACTAAGCTAATTAGGTACTATCTAGTCCATACGTTTATCAGCCATTCAAAACATATTCAGTTATATTTAATATGAATTAATGGGGATATTTTTAAACACTATTTCCCAAATAAAACTAGTAGTAGGTGTATCTACACGTACCTTCCTTCTCCACCATCGTCGAACTAGTAAAAACCTTTCTAGAATGTTAGAAGCCATGCAGCAGCAGCTTACCCAGTCCAGGAATGGGTGAGTAAGCTTATTGCACATAAGCTTATTCCTTATGTGCAATAAGCTTATTGCACATGGGTGAGTAAGCTTATTGCACATAAGCTGTATTCTTGAAGAGAATACAGCTTATGTGCGAAGAAGTGGCTTATATACTGTAGACAGGTGAGGTGCAGCAGTCGTAGGTGGTGTCATACTTGACAAATCCAAATGTGCAAGTAGGTCTTCGTCCAAAGGTTGGACAAGTGTTGAAGAATTCCTTGTATCAAGATCCCATGATGTTGCAGTGTCTGACAGTTGTGGTAAATGGATTAAAAACCCGACAAGTTGAAGATTGAGACACTTATGCAACTTATGGGAATCTTTACTGAAGAAAGTTTCGCCACACATTACCTCAACCTCCTCTAGTTATACATCAACAATGACAACTTTAGACTCACCAGAACAGCTCCTCTGGTGGTATGAAATATAAACCGAAATTTTGGAGGGGCATAAATATAAAAAAAGTTTGAAAAAAAAATCAGGTAATCACTTGAAGGCTTCTTCTTCAGGTATACTGATAAAAAAATATAAATGTCTTTCAGATATATACAGAATATTAAAAATTATAAACATTAAGATCCAAAACAGAAAAAATAAAACTTTTCAATATATGACGTTTTGAAAGTTGACAACTATGACAATTTTTAATAAAGACAAAAAATAGCCAAAGATATTTTTATTGATATTTTTTTTTTAATTTCTGCTGCTTTTTGGGAAAGTCGGGAACTAATTCAGGTGTATACCTGGAGTATACCTGGAGAGAGTTCCAGGGGTCAACGCCCCTGCGGCCCGGTCTGTGACCAGGCCTCATGGTGGATCACAGCCTGATCAACCAGGCTGTTACTGCTGGCCGCACGCAGACCAACGTACAAACCACAGCCTGGCTGGTCAGGTACCGACTTTAGGTGCCTGTCCAGTGCCTGCTTGAAGACAGCCAGGGGTTTGTTGGTAATCCCCCTGATGTATGCTGGGAGGCAGTTGAACAGTCTTGGGCCCCAGACACTTATTGTGTTGTCTCTCAACGTGCTAGTGGCACCCCTGCTCTTCATTGGGGGGATGTTGCATCGTCTGCCGAGTCTTTTGTTTTCGTAGGAAGTGACCCTCGTGTGCAAGT
Source organism: Cherax destructor (assembly GCA_009830355.1). Classification (NCBI taxonomy): domain Eukaryota; kingdom Metazoa; phylum Arthropoda; class Malacostraca; order Decapoda; family Parastacidae; genus Cherax; species Cherax destructor. The sequence continues at coordinate 20,682 of WNWK01017217.1, read as the reverse complement.
TTGGTACTAATACCTCTAGGATTTTCCAAGTGTATATAATAATGTATCTCTCCCGCCTGCGTTCTAGGGAGTACAGGTTTAGGAACTTCAAGCGTTCCCAGTAATTGAGGTGGTTTATCGCAGTTATGCGTGCCGTGAAGGTCCTCCGCACATTTTCTAGGTCAGCAATTTCACCTGCCTTGAAAGGTGCAGTTAGTGTGCAGCAATATTCCAGCCTAAATAGAACAAGCGACCTGAAAAGTGTCAACATGGGCTTGGCATCCCTGGTTTTGAAGGTTCTCATTATCCATCCTGTCATGTTTCTAGCAGATGCGATTGCTACAGTGTTATGGTCCATGAAGGTGAGATCCTCTGACATGATCACTCCCAGGTCTTTGACATTAGTTTTTCGCTCTATTGTGTGGTTGGAATATATTTTATACTCAGATGAAATTTTAATTTCCTCAAATTTTCCATATCTGAGTAATTGTGATTATTTGATCTTTAATGTATTTGATTGTCATACTGCATAAAAAATTTATCATTGTTTAACTGTAATGAATTCCAGTGGCTGTCAGGAATTATTTACATCCACTTTGACTAACACCAAATTTATGACAGGAATTGATAGGATTTGAATTAAACCTTGTCAGGAAAGAATATAAATGATAATTATTAGCTGTCACAAAGGTATGTCAGTGTGAGCAAATATTTGCATGTCACAAGGTCATGAATTATTAAATATCTATCCCTCTCTCCTTCATTAATTATCATAATAGTTACAGTGTTGCAAATGAAAATCAACACTAAATTTCAGTTATAATCCCGTCATACATTACATTATACACTAGTTGACAGTCCTCATATTACACACTAGTTGACAGTCCTTACATTGTACACTAGTTGACAGTCCTTACATTATACACTAGTTGACAGTCCTTACATTGTACACTAGTTGACAGTCCTTTCATTATACACTAGTTGACAGTCCTTACATTGTACACTAGTTGACAGTCCTCACATTATACACTAGTTGACAGTCCTCACATTATACACTAGTTGACAGTCCTCACATTATACACTAGTTGACAGTCCTCACATTATACACTAGTTGACAGTCCTCACATTATACACTAGTTGACAGTCCTCACATTATACACTAGTTGACAGTCCTCACATTATACACTAGTTGACAGTCCTCACATTATACACTAGTTGACAGTCCTCACATTATACACTAGTTGACAGTCCTCACATTATACACTAGTTGACAGTCCTTACATTATACACTAGTTGACAGTCCTTACATTATACATTAGTTGACAGTCCTTTCATTATACACTAGTTGACAGTCCTTACATTGTACACTAGTTGACAGTCCTTTCATTATACACTAGTTGACAGTCCTCACATTATACACTAGTTGACAGTCCTTACATTGTACACTAGTTGACAGTCCTTACATAATACACTAGTTGACAGTCTTCACATTATACACTAGTTGACAGTCCTCACATTATACACTAGTTGACAGTCCTCACATTGTACACTAGTTGACAGTCCTCACATTATACACTAATTGACAGTCCTTACATTGTACACTAGTTGACAGTCCTTACATAATACACTAGTTGACAGTCCTCACATTACACACTAGTTGACAGTCCTCACATTATACACTAGTTGACAGTCCTCACATTATACACTAGTTGACAGTCCTTACATTATACACTAGTTGACAGTCCTCACATTATACACTAGTTGACAGTCCTTACATTATACACTAGTTGACAGTCCTCACATTATACACTAGTTGACAGTCCTCACATTATACACTAGTTGACAGTCCTCACATTATACACTAGTTGACAGTCCTCACATTATACACTAGTTGACAGTCCTCACATTATACACTAGTTGACAGTCCTCACATTATACACTAGTTGACAGTCCTCACATTATACACTAGTTGACAGTCCTTACATTATACACTAGTTGACAGTCCTCACATTATACACTAGTTGACAGTCCTTACATTATACATCATTATCCTATAAAAGTCGCAAAAAAATATTCATAATAACTCACATAAATGTTAATAGCACTGATGTACTGCCCTTTTGTATATTATATGGCCATCCTATTATACTGAAACATTCCACTCTCACTCACATACTAATTGCTCAGCCAGCAACTTCAGGATTGCTCAGCCTTCAACTTCAGGATTGCTCAGCCTGCAGCTTCAGGATTGCTCAGCCTTCAACTTCAGGATTGCTCAGCCTGCAACTTCAGGATTGCTCAGCCTTCAACTTCAGGATTGCTCAGCCTGCAGCTTCAGGATTGCTCAGCCTGCAGCTTCAGGATTGCTCAGCCTGCAGCTTCAGGATTGCTCAGCCTGCAGCTTCAGGATTGCTCAGCCTGCAGCTTCAGGATTGCTCAGCCTGCAGCTTCAGGATTGCTCAGCCTGCAGCTTCAGGATTGCTCAGCCTGCAGCTTCAGGATTGCTCAGCCTGCAGCTTCAGGATTGCTCAGCCTGCAACTTCAGGATCGCTGCAACCTCATTCCAGAATTTTACTGCTTATTTATGCTAGCAAAAATATATCCCAGGCTAAAATAATAAGAGTGGTTCAGGAGTGAGGTGCGGCGCACCTTCCCTCACCGATGCCGGAGATACACTGAATCAGAGCTTAACAACATTGCCTATTCACACTTATATCTCCCTTCCAACATCTTACCAATTTAAGAACACCATAAATATCCCTAAAATTGCTAACTATTGAAAATAACATTAGATTTGTAGCATCTAAAATAAGTATACTCAAATTTAAAAAAAGATAATAATAAGTATATATTTATACAAAGTTCATATCCATCATTACCAGATTCCAGATACTATTCCCCTTAACTTACATTATGATAATTTAAATGTTGCCTTAAACCTTTATGTGAGACACTAAGAATTTTGAGTTGTTTTTGTTCTAAAACAAGAACTAAAATTCTTCATAGTAATCAGTGTTACTCTTCCTCTCTGGCAAAGCTCACTTTATTTAAACCCTTAAATTTTCATAACCAGCTACTAATGTAACTAACCTCCTAACCTAAACTGATGTAACTAATCTCCTAACCTAATGTAACTAACCTCCAAACCTAAACTGATGTAACTAACCTCCTAACCTAAACTAATGTAATTAACCTCCCAACTTAAAATAATGTAACTAACCTCCTAACCTAAACTAATGTAACTAACCTCCTAACCTAAACTAATGTAATAACAAAAAAGGCACAATACCGTGACTGGAACAATACACACACAACCCGCACATATAAAAGGGAGGAACTTACGACGACGTTTCGGCCCGACTTGGACCATTTACAAAGTCACACTAACATACAGAGACGGAGGAAGGGGTATTTATAGGCAGGCAGACAGGGGAGGGTACAAGAGAGTGGGGTAATAATGGAGTTTTCCTTTCTTTCTTTTGCCTTGTATTTGTCCTTCATTTTATTCGCCTTTCCTCCCTCTGTGTTCTCGTCCCACCCTTGCGGGCCGCTAGCCTCATTGCAGTGCTCCTTTCCTAGAATATGACTGTCTCCACTACTACTATTACTACTACTACCACTTCCACTACTTACTCCATCATTACCCCACTCTCTTGTACCCTCCCCTGTCTGCCTGCCTATAAATACCCTTCCACTGTCTCTGTGTGTTAGTGTGACTTTGTAAATGGTCCAAGTCGGGCCGAAACGTCGTCGTAAGCTCCTCCCTTTTATATGTGCGGGTTGTGTGTGTAAACTAATGTAACCTTGCAACTTTACTTATGAAAATAATTAAGTTTATAAAATGTTAACATTTGGATAACAAAAGTGGACATAATCCAGATGTTCTGCTGAACAAGTCTACCTAAAGCCAAATTTTTAATAATTACTTTATATATCCTACACTCCAAAGCTTCTGACTGTTTCAAACGTATATACACACGGCTCTTTTAAAATTTTAGGGTATTAAATAGGTTGATAAAGAGACAATACACAAGAATGGTAATATATGTTGAGATGCTTTACCTGGGGACCAAGTTTCTTCAGGTCTACAGAGAGACCTTGATAACCACAACAATATATTATCGGTAAAGAGCTGTGAACCTGACTATGTGAGGTCAAGAAGACAGTGTTTGCTGAGAAACGTGTTAGACACAGGTCCACCAACTGTTAACATCTCTGGTTCTGTTAACATCCCTGGTTCTGTTGACAATTCTGGTTCTGTTAACATCCCTGGTTCTTTTAACATCTCTGGCTCTGTTAACATCACTGGTTCTGTTGACAATTCTGGTTATGTTAACATCCCTGGTTCTTTAAACATCTCTGGCTCTGTTAACATCCCTGGTTCTGTTAACATCCTTGGTTCTGCTAACATCCCTGGTTCTGCTAACATCCCTGGTTCTGCCAACATCCCTGGTTTTGTAAACATCCCTGGTTCTGTTAACATACCTGGTTCTGTTAACATACCTGGTTCTGGTAACATACCTGGTTTTGTTAACATCCCTGGTTCTGTTAGCATCCCTGGTTCTGTTAACATCTCTGGTTCCGTTAACATCTCTGGTTCTGTTAACATCCCTGATTCTGTTAACATCCTTGGTTCTGTTAACATCCCTGGTTCTGTTAACATCCCTGGTTCTGTTAATATCCCTGGTTCTGTTAACTTCCCTGGTTCTGGTAACAGCCCTGGTTCTGTTGACAGTTCTGGTTCTGTTAACATCCCTGGTTCTTTCAACATCTCTGGCTCTGTTAACATCCCTGGTTCTGCTAACATCCCTGGTTCTGCCAACATCCCTGGTTCTGTAAACATCCCTGGTTCTGTTAACATACCTGGTTCTGTTAACATACCTGGTTTTGTTAACATCCCTGGTTCTGTTAGCATCCCTGGTTCTGTTAACATCTCTGGTTCCGTTAACATCTCTGGTTCTGTTAACATCCCTGGTTCTGTTAACATCCTTGGTTCTGTTAACATCCCTGGTTCTGTTAATATCCCTGGTTCTGTTAATATCCCTGGTTCTGTTAACTTCCCTGGTTCTGTTAACAGCCCTGGTTCTGTTACCATCTCTGGTTCCGTTAACATCACTGGTTCTGTTAACACCCCTGGTTCTGTTAACATACCTGGTTCTGTTAACATCCCTGGTTCTGTTAACATCCCTGGTTCCGTTAACATCCCTGGTTCTGTTAACACCCCTGGTTCTGTTGACATACCTTGTTCTGTTAACATCCCTGGTTCTGTTAACATACCTGGTTCTGTTAACTTCCCTGGTTCTGTTAACAGCCCTGGTTCTGTTAACATCTCTGGTTCCGTTAACATCCCTGGTTCTGTTAAAATCCCTGGTTCTGTTAACTTCCCTGGTTCTGTTAACATCCCTGGTTCTGTTAACATCTCTGGTTCCGTTAACATCCCTGGTTATGTTAACATCCCTGGTTCTGTTAACATCCCTGGTTCCGTTAACATCCCTGGTTCTGTTAACATCCCTGGTTCTGTTAACATCTCTGGTTCTGTTAACATCCCTGGTTCTGTTAACATAGCTTTTCCGTTAACATCCCTGGTTCTGTTAACATCCCTGGTTCTGTTAACATCCCTGGTTCTGTTAACATCCCTGGTTCTGTTAACATCCCTGGTTCTGTTAACATCTCTAATTCTGTTAACATCCCTGGTTCTGTTAACATATCTGGTTCTGTTAACATATCTGGTTCTGTTAACATCCCTGGTTCTGTTAACATCCCTGGTTCTGTTAACATATCTGGTTCTGTTAACATCTCTGGTTCTGTTAACATCCCTGGTTCTGTTAACATATCTGGTTCCGTTAACATCCCTGGTTCTGTTAACATCCCTGGTTCTGTTAACATCCCTGGTTCTGTTAACATCCCTGGTTCTGTTAACATCCCTGGTTCTGTTAACATCCCTGGTTCTGTTAACATCCCTGGTTCCGTTAACATCCCTGGTTCTGTTAACATCCCTGGTTCTGTTAACATAACTGGTTCTGTTAACATCCCTGGTTCTGTTAACATCCCTGGTTCTGTTAACATCCCTGGTTCTGTTAACATCCCTGGTTCTGTTAATATCCCTGGTTCTGTTAACATCCCTGGTTCTGTTAACATCCCTGGTTCTGTTAACATCCCTGGTTCTGTTAATATCCCTGGTTCTGTTAACATCCCTGGTTCTGTTAACATCCCTGGTTCTGTTAACATCCCTATTTCCGGGTAATGGCGTTTACTTTGAATAAGCGCCAATTTCAGACATTTTTTTGTTTGAATCTTCAATAATAACTACGATCTCCTTGGGCCAATTCATTGCTGCATCATATACATACACTGTATTGCAACTATTGCAAGGAATGGTATAGATGCTTTTTCATGAGGTTATTGTTAGCCATCTTTTATGTAGAGTGTTTTAACTCCGTAGTGGTGGAGGTGACGGTGGCGGTGAGGTAATTAGCTATGTCAAGTACCTGACAACCTACAATTGTACTCAGGTATCGTGGAAGTAGAGAAGATTAAAAATCAGTTAGTGTAGATATCGCCATAATATTACAAGGTCCCATAATATTACAAGGTAAGAAGTGGTAGATATCTTTCTGTATAGCTTCGTACTGAGTGACTCGCTTTATGGGGGTTCCCATGCGATGGGGGATCTGCTTGATATTGCTCGCCTCTGTCTAGACGGTGTTCTACTAGCTAAGAGTCTATGACTGCTTCAACTTCGAGGGACTTGTACGGTCAGCTCAGGATCGTCCCCCATACCCTCACACCTCTGTTCATTTTGTCTCACCAGCCACCACCAACCTCCATTACTACCACTACCACAACCACCAACACTATCGTCTCACCAGCCACCACCAACCTCCATTACTACCACTACCACAACCACCAACACTATCGTCTCACCAGCCACCACCAACCTCCATTACTACCACTACCACAACCACCAACACTATCGTCTCACCAGCCACCACCAACCACCATTACTACCACTACCACAACCACAAACACTATCACAGATTTGATGGGAATCTCTTAAATGAATTACAAGAATTCTTAAATCTCAGAAATAAATTTAGGAAATGCTTGTATTAAAGACTTTTATATGTAGCATTTACGTTGGTGAGCCATGACTCGATGCATGACAGCACTTTTTTTCTCAATTCCATGAGCTGCCCCTTCCATGCTGAGTATCATTAATCAAATTATTCTTATCAAAATGGCTTCTTATAATATCAGTTATAATTGACTAGTAATTTGTCTATAATCAGGTCAGACTTATTGGGCGGTAATTTGACGGTAACGACTTGTCCCCTGCTTTAAAAATAGGAATTACATTGGCCATCTTCCACATGTCAGACACTACACCTGTTAGACGAGATATATTGGAAATATTAGTCAATGGTTCACAAAGTTCCATTTTTCACTCTTTAAGAACCCTTGAAAAAAGCTCATCGGGCCCGGGGATTTATTTTGCTTCAATCGGTCTCTCTGTTTGATAACCATATCGCTAGTGACTGTGATATTACAAAATATTTATCTTCTTCAGGCCCACTATGAAAGGTAATTATTGGAATATTATTAGTGTCTTCCTGTGTGAAAACCGAGAGGAAATAATTATTAAACATCGAGCACATTTCATTTTCCTTGTCAGTAAGATGCCCAGAATTATTTTAAGGGGACCTATCTTATCTCTAACTTTTGGTCTATAAACCTGGGAAAAACCTTTCATATTAGTTTTCGAATCCCTCGCAACTTTAACTTCATAGTCCATTTTGCTTTAATCCCCTTTTTAACTACCCTCTTAAAATAATGTCACAGTCCGTGCAGAGGTCGAAAGGTAAACCCACTCATTTATATTCCAGTGTCTAACTATTAATGTTAATGGGTTGAGGGCAGAGGTCAAGCGACGGTGGGTAGAGGGAACTTTGAGACGGTATGGTGTGCAAGTGGGGTTCCTACAGGAGCACAATTATAGATGTGGACGTGAATTATGTTTGCAGGGATATGAGGTGTATGCAGGGTCTTCAGGGAAATTAAAAGGGGTGTGGCAGTGGTCATTAGCACGTCAAGCCCCTTTGTTCTACGAGCGTGGAGGAGAGTGGGGGCAGGGTGGTAAGGGTGGAGGGGATTGCGGGGTGAAGGTTTGTTTCATAGGGGTTTATATGCCGGCGGAGGCTCTCGAAGAGTGAAAATTGATTTTTAAACGATTACATGGTGGGGGCATTGGGAGGTTTGCCGGGCGTGGCAATATTGGGAGGGGATTTTAATAGTGTAATCAGAAAAAGGGATGTGGAACCTAGGGGAGCGGGTTGTGAGTTGGGGGCGTTGAGGGATTTATTGAGTAGTGCAGGTTTTAGGGACGTAGTGGGAGGGGGTTTTGTGGAGTATACTTTGTTAGGAAGGGATATGCGGCGCGTTTGGATAGGGTATATGTGACGGGGAGGGTGGTTGTAGGGAGGGTGCAGACTTTTGATGTGGGATTCTCGGATCATAGGGGTGTTCTGGCAGATGTGAGTTGGGAAGGGTGATTAGGTGGTATCAGAGTTATTGGAAGCTGAATGGTAGATTATTGACTGGCATGGGTAGGGCGGATGATTTTAGGAGTGGTGGGGGTCATTGTGGGAGCAAAGGAAGAGGATAATAATGATTTGGTGGAATGGTGGGAGAGCTGTGCGAAAATAGGAATTAGGGAATATTATCAGAAGCTGGGGCGAGAGGAGGTGTGCTGGGGGTATGGTCTACAAAAGTATCTTGAGGGGTTGTTGCAAGGTTGTTATGAGCGTGGAGGAGTGCAGGTGACGGATGAGATTCGAGGTTTGAAAGAAAGACTGAGGGATTTGCAAAATGAGAGGTTTGATGCGTGCAGAGGAAAGCGGGTATGGATGATGTTTATGGGGTGACAGACCATCGCGGTATGTTGTGGGCAGGTGTAGGGGGCGCAGAGGCTATGACGATAGACTACCTGGATGTGGAGGAGGATTTGGAAGGATTCAATAGGGGTCAACGTTTACGGACGACTGAGGCGATGGGAGTTTACGTAGATAAGTGGTTTAAGGCGTATTTGCGGAGCAAGGGTGGGGGCAGGAGTGAAGGTGAGATTGTAGAGGAGGGTGTAGTAGGGTTTTGGGGGACAAGGACAGGTTGTGTCTGGAGGGAGAAATAACAGAGGAGGAGGTGTGGGAGGCGGTGAATGGAATGAGTAGGGGAAAGGCGCCTGGTATGGATGGTATGGTGAATGAATTTTATAGGGTACATTGGGAGTGTTGAAGGAATGTATGGTGGCCTTGATGAATTGTATGAAGAGTAGGTGTAGAATGGGGAGGGAGCAGGGCATGGGGGTGGTAGTATTAGTTAAGAAGAGTAATCAGGGAACATGGTGCAGAATTATAGACCTCTGGTAATGATGAATGCAGATTATAAAATCTTTGCGAAGGTTTTGGGGAACAGATTGAAGAGAGTATTGCAGAAGGTGAAAAGCGAAGGACAACGAGGGATACCAGGTAGGTGTATGATTGAGGACATGAACGCATCAAGATTTATAGAGGGGCTGGTTGAGGAGTATTAGCGTTGGACTGAAGGGGCATATGATAGTGTGGAGAGAGGGATGCTGTATGCAATCATGAGAAAACAGGGGTTTGGTGAGGAGGTAGTTAGTGGGTAGAGACGGTGTATTCGGGGCTACTGTGCGCTGCAGGTGAATGGGAAATTGGGAAGGGTGGTACGAATGGATAGGGTTTGCGACAGGGATGTCCATTATCCCAGATATTGTTCGCGGCATGCAAGATCCCTTTTACAGGATGATTGTGAAGAATGTGGGGTGGGTGGGATACAGGGAGGGAGGGAGGAAATGATATAGTGGGGTACGTGGACGATACCACGGTGCTGGTGAAAATGGAAGAGGGATTGAAGATTATTGAGGGGCTCTAAGGGTGTTTTTGTGCAGCTACGGGTATGAGAATTAATGGGAGAAATCGCGTTTGTTGGAGGTAGGGGCATGGATTGGAGGTAGATTGGCTGAGAGATATGGGTGGAGTATTGTGGATAGTCTGAAAATTTGTGGTATTATGTATATGGGTGACAGTATGGAGGCCAGGAGGGTGAACTCTGGGAGGGTGGTGCAACTAGCGCTAGATAGGTTGACGAGTTGGAGGGCGGGGATCTTTCCTTGCATCAGAGGTGATAGCGGTGAACGTGCTGATCTACAGTAGACTGTGGCACGTGGCAGTGGTTTACCTTCTGATGCAGGAGGATGTGAGAGGGTTGGAGGTGAGGGTTTTAAGTACATTTGGGCTTTCGGTAAACACTGGTTGAGGAAGGAGGTGGTTAGGAAGAGAGTGGAGTTAGGGGTTGGGGCTTATTTGGGTGGAAAGGAGGTTGATGTGTTTGTTTGTGAAACGGTGTATGGTGCGGCTGGGAGGCACTGAGGGGGCTACTGTGGGAGCGGTGGAGTGGGAGGTGAGCAGATAATGGGGGGGTGTATCGTTGGGGACGTGTTGGGATATATTGCGGCATTTGGTGATTGTGAGGAGGGTGCAAGAAGTGAAGGCTAGTGTTTTGGAGGTCGCGTGTGGGGAAGGATGGGATTGGAGGGTGGCTGAATACCCTATGTATGATTGGGGATTGATCTGGAGGGGTTTGAAAGGTATGAGGATTAGGGCTGGGGATAGGGAATAATGTATAGGTTTCTACATGGGGTGGTGGCAGATAAGGCATTGTTATGTCGGATGGGCATTGTTCAAGATGGGTGCTGTAAAGATGTGGGTCACAAGAAACAGTGATGCATGCTATATATTTTGTGAGGAACTGGGGGTGGTGAGAGAATGGATAGGCAGGGTGTTGAGGAAAATGGGGGTGGGGGTATTTCAGTACTGAGGGCTATGAGTATGGATATACGAGGGTGGGTGATAGAGAATGCAGGGGTTTATGGTATTTAATGGTGGATTTCGTGTGTGTGTCCTGGAGACTGAGGGAGCAGGGGGTGGGGAAAGGATTAGAGCTATGGGGGCACAATGTATAGGAGTAAATGCAGGAATCGGGTGGTGTATGGGAGTAAATGGGAGTCTGCATTTTCTGATGAGTATAGGAACATGGTTTTGCGAGATGTATTGTAGACGTAGAAGGGGCTTGACGTGGTAGGAGGGTAAGCTCATCATGGTTAAGGTATGACGAGTGAGCGTGGAGTTTTGGATGTGTATTAGGTGTAGTTCTAGGTGGGGGGTGTCTGTTGGGTCATAGTGGAGGAGGGGAATTTAATTATCAAGGTAATTTTAGCGGTTGTGGGGAGATATGGGGTTTAGGGTATGTGTGCATGGAGGGGGTTGGGATGACTAATGATGCAGGGGGTGGCTTTTCAAGTGGGGGAAGGGTTTTGATTATAGGGTTAACTTTTTGTAAGGGGTTTGAGTGGGTTTACCTGAAGGTTTTTCTTGGTCGGAGAGGCATGGGTCTGGAGTATGAGTATGGGGAGCTTCTCTGTTGGATGATGACGTAGGGAATACAAAATATTAGCCTCATGTATCTGTTTTGTATCGTTAAACGATCATAAAAAGGGTTTCACATTGTAATTAACATTGTGCGTTGTGTAAGCATACGTGAAAAGTATAGTATTTCCTATACGTGTTATTTTTATTGTGGTACTGTTATGTTTACTTGTATAAAACCTGTGTGTTGGATAATATTACGTCATATAATTGTACCGAGTAAAAACAGTTGTAAGTTAAAGTTTACTGAATGAGGAGTGGTGACGACTATCAGTATATGTGTTAGGTTAGATATATTTTTAGTATGATGTATGATATTACCTTGTTCAGAACAACCGGATTTTATAAATGTTCATGTTGTAACTGAGTACATTATCAGTTACGCCTTGTTGCGTATTAACTATATGAATATATGTTGTTTGTTAATATGATGTTCTGACAGGTTTGTTAATGTAGTGGGAGGAGGGTTACCTTATAAGAGAAGGAATAAGGTACAGGGTTTAGGGCCTGCTTTAGTTTTATGTGTTTGGTAGATATATTTGCATGTGACAAAGATGCACCCTTGTTACAAAGGGTATTGGTTTGTTTCAAGTGTATTTTGGCATTATATATAAGTTATGCTCTTTTATGTATGTCACGTATAAGGTTGTAAGTCATATAGGGTGCACGGGAATAATTGGATGTCTTGTTTCTAGTGTTGCGGTATTTGGCATCTAATGGTGTGGCATTTTCATTGATGTACTACATTGTAGTAAAAATTTTAAATAAAAATTAAAAATTATATGTCACAAGAATACACGATTTCAGTTGAAAAATAAGTTTATTTGAGCTTAAGTTATTCTGTATCAGCTATAATGTGGAGTAAAAATATTTGAAAACAACTGAAATGCAATTAGGTGGAGAATTAACATAGCAGCCACCATGTTTTGTAATACTTTGTGAGGTGGGATGCATAGTAAAGTTTGAAAACAGTCGTCAATATTCTTATGCAGTATTACTAGTTTCTTGTTAGTTCATTGTGTATTTCATCATTGCACGAAGTAGTATGTCTTATGAAACGGAATCGTTTTATATTTGTATACCAATTCTATGTATCATGTATGTTAAGTTTTTTAAATAAAATATAAAAAAAAAATCCCCTTTTTAACTACCCTCTTAAAGTAAATATATTGATTTATAAGATGACCCTCACCTCTTATGATTAAAATATAAATTCCTTTTAACTGCCCTAAAAGATGTTTGAGCCTATTAGTCATCCATTTCGGGTCATTTCTATTCGATCTTATTTTTTATATGGAACAAACGTTCTTTGGGCAGCATGTATAGTGTTTAGAAAGCTGTCATGTTGATAGCTCTCTTCGATACCCCAGTCCACAGATGATAGGTGTTCCTTAAGCCCATTGTAATCTGCTAAGCAAAAATCTATGACCGTTACTGAGTTATTTCTACTATCACACTTCCATTCAATGCTAAAGGTAATTGATTTGTGGTCACTTGTGCCGAGTTCCTCTGTAATTTCTAAATTATGAACAAGAGATTCGTTGTTTGCCAGAACTTAGTCAAGCAAGTTATTTCCCCTTGTAGGTTCTGTCACAAACTGTTTCAAAAACACTCCTGAACTTTGTCTAAAAAGACGTTAGACTAAATTCCCAGTCAAGGAATCCCAATCAATATGATTAAAGTTAAAGTTCCCTCGAATTACTATGTTATCGTGCCTTTTGGCCCTAACTATTTCCTCCCAAAGTAGTCTTCCTTGGTCCCTATCCAAGTTTGGGTGACGGTATATCACGCCTAAAATCAATTTTTCGTGCCTGCCCCTCTGAAAATTCTCCCCTGAATCAGTATGTGTTTTTTCAGACTTTATTCCCGTTTTTATGCAACAATTCAAGCTATCTCGGACATAGAGGGCCACCCCATCCAACCCCACAATGTTTTTACCTTCACTGGCGGAGTTTTACATGACATTCTCGATGGTCTTTGTCCGGATAGCCTTCATTGGAATGATCTTTGCTGGGGTTTCAAGGATGTCAATTGAACCTCATCTCCCAGTGCTTCCTTGGTGCTCGTTGTGACATTCCCAGTAGACAACCCACATTCGTCAAGTAGCACAGAAAATGGGTTCTAAGTTTCAACAGTATTTTTCTGGTTCTTCAATGTTTCTGTCACTTCTTTCGTCTTCTTGATCCTCAGCTTCGTCGCATGTTGCCCGGCCACTCTCCAGGTTCCCCTCCTGACCTGAGGACTCACAACAGGAGGTTTACTATGAATCCTCTTGTCAATCGAGCGTAGCTACCCTAAGCTCCTCCTTAAGCTGCTGGTAAAGTTGCTCAGTGGAGGACATCTTAGTTCAGATTCACACAGAGTACGTAGACATCGTCACAGAGATAAGTACAGATCACCACTGAGCTAAGTACAGATCACCACTTCATATTGGATAAATTTAGATTTAGAAAGGATATAGGAAGGTACTGGTTTCGAAATAAAGTAGTCAATGAGTGGAACAGTTTGCCCAGGAGGATTATTGAAGCTAAAACCTTGAGTAGCCTTAAATTTAGGTTAGATAAATACATGAGTGAGAGGGGTTGGATTTGAGTGGCACCTACACTCTAGTTAATAGGGTTACCAAAGCTTATTCCTTGGGTAACATTGATAATGGGTTGGCCGAATATTTTTGTTAGTGGGCTTGGGTTTGACACCGACCTGCCAAGTATGACAAAGTAGGCCTGTTGCAGTGCTCCTCCTTTCTTATATTCTTAGGAAAATGGAATGAAGTGGCAGTTGAAGTGTTGGAGGTGAACTAAAAATATACAGGATACAGTTATTACGCAGTGTGTTGCTGTAAAATATTTTATAAAAAACGATCCATATTCAATGTCATAGTTCCGAGTTTGTACTGGAACGAGACGCGTTTTATCCCTGTCGCGGCAGAGTGGCCAAGCACAGGAGCAGATGAGGTGTTGGAGAGTTAGTACGAGACGGGTGGTGACGGGTGGTGACGGGTGATGACGGGGTGAAGTCATTATGTTTGGGTAGTAGTGTGAGTAAGTAGTTTGGTGAGTTTTTTTTGTATAATATAAGTAATTTTTTATTCTCATGCTCTCATGTTTTTTAAGGCCCTAGTGTGTGCAAGAGTCTGTTTTGGAGAGTATAAAGTTTTAACTGTATGCAAAGTAGCCTGCAGGAAGGGGAGGGGGTCATGGAGCCCCCCTGTTTATAAATGTTTATATTATAGTGAACTGAAGTGTGGTGGTTTTTTTAGTAGGTTATAAGTTTCATATAATTTACCTTAATATATAAACATATTTTTGTATAAGTGAGTTTTTGTCTTTCCTTCCTAAATTAATATTATTTAACATATAATTGTATGCTGGCCCGCGAGTGGCTGTGTTTTTTCAGAGTAATTTAAATGTCCCTAGACAGCAGACTGAGCAGCCATTTAGGAGCAAGGACCTTTTTATTTAAGTTACGATGTTGAAGTCGTAACACAGTAGATAGAGAGATCACGAGGCCAGAAACCAGCAATTCCTGTAGATTGTTTAGCAGAGTAGAGTTCAGGAGGCAGGACTCGAAGCACTTAAATTCAAAACGGTTAACACAAATTATAAAGTATGTGCACTCACACATACACAAGAGCGCACATAAAACACACACACACACAGCAGTCCCCCTGTCCCCACCCCAGAATCCCAAAACCCACCATCATAGCTACCCCCCACCCCCACCACAAACTTCACCCCACCAACCCATACCCCAACCATACAATCCCCCCACTCATGCTGCAACCCCCTATGGGCACCCTGCCCACACCCCCCCAACCCACCAAGATCTCCCCAGGGATACAGTATTGGAAACAAGGTTGAAGGTTTGGTACACAAACGCGGATGGAATTACGAGCAAGTATGAAGAGTGGAATGAAAGAATAGACGAGGTGTCCCCAGACATCATAGCTGTCACAGAAACTAAACTAAATGAGACAGTATCAGATGCAATCTTCCCACAGGGATATCAAATCCTGAGGAAAGATAGAAGGAGCAGGGAGGGAGGAGGGGTCGCACTGCTTGAAAAGAACCGCTGGAGATTCGAGGAAATGGAAGGAATGGAGGTGTGTAGAGAAAGGGACTTCATAGTAGGTACCATCCAGTCTGGGAGCACAAGATAATCATTGCAGTGATGTATAACCCATCACAGAACTGCAGGAGGCCAGGTGAGGAATATGATGAGAACAACAGAGCGATGGTGGACAATCTGGCGGAGGTGGCAAGAAAAGCGCACATGAGCAGAGCGAAGCTACTGGGCAACTACCTGAGGTATGGAAGACAGCAAATGTAGTTCCAATTTTTAAAAAAGGAGACAGGAATGTAGCACTAAACTACAGACCAGTGTCACTGACATGTATAGTATGCAAGGTCATGGAGAAGATAGTCAGGAGAAGAGTGGTGGAGCACCTAGAAAGGAATGAGCTTATCAACGACGGCCAACACGGTTTCAGGGACGGGAAATCCTGTGTCACAAACCTACTGGAGTTCTACGACAGGGTGACAGCAATAAGACAAGAGAGAGAGGGGTGGGTAGATTGCATATTCCTGGATTGTAAGAAGGCGTTTGACACAGTTCCACACAAGAGGCTAGTGCAGAAGCTGGAGGACCAGGCAGGGTAACAGGAAGGCACTACAATGGATCAGGGAATACCTGTCAGGAAGACAGCAGCGAGTCATGGTAAGTGGCGAAGTGTCAGAGTGGGCGCCGGTGACGAGTGGGGTTCCACAGGGGTCAGTCCTAGGACCAGTGCTGTTTTTGGTATTTGTGAACGACATGACGGAAGGAATAGACTCCGAAGTGTCCCTGTTTGCAGATGATGTGAAGTTGATGAGAAGAATTCAATCGGACGAGGACCAGGCAGAACTACAAAGGGATCTGGACAGGCTGCAAGCCTGGTCCAGCAATTGGCTCCTGGAGTTCAACCCCACCAAGTGCAAAGTCATGATGATTGGGGAAGGGCAAAGAAGACCGCAGACGGAGTACAGTCTAGGGGGGCCAGAGACTACAAACCTCACTCAAGGAAAAAGATCTTGGGGTGAGTATAACACCAGGCACATCTCCTGAGGCGCACATCAACAAAATAACTGCTGCAGCATATGGGCGCCTAGCAAACCTAAGAACAGCATTCCGACATCTTAACAAAGAATCGTTCAGGACCCTGTACACTGTGTACGTTAGGGCCATACTGGAGTATGCAGCACCAGTTTGGAACCCACACCTAGCAAAGCACGTAAAGAAGCTAGAGAAAGTGCAAAGATTTGCAAAAGACTAGTCCCGGAGCTAAGGGGTATGTCCTACGAGGAGAGGTTAAGGGAAATCGACCTGACGACATTGGAGGACAGGAGAGATAGGGGGGACATGATAACGACATATAAGATACGGAGAGGAATTGACAAGGTGGTCAAAGACAGAATGTTCCAGAGATGGGACATAGCAACAAGGGGACACAGTTGGAAGTTCAAGACTCAGATGAATCACAGAGATGTTAGGAAGTATTTCTTCAGTCACAGAGTGGTCGGGAAGCGGAATAGTTTAGGAAGTGACGTAATGGAGGCAGGTTCCATACATAGCTTTAAGAAGAGGGAGAGTGACCCAGTAGCTGCCAGTGAAGAGGCGGGGCCAGGAGCTATGACTCGACCCCTGCAACCACAACTACAGGTTAAAGAAGTATAGCTACTTAGTAATCAATGAGCTGGGGACAGACCAGCAACAGAGACACATAACCTGGGAAAGTAAACGACGTAACGAAATTATGCAGAGGAAGTCAAGAAGGAAAAGGAAGAAGTGGAGACCCTGATGAATTAAAGATGGTGAAGGAAACTTTGAGAAGACAAGCACGGAAAGATATGAGAAACAGTTCTCATGGTGAACAGCAAAATGGTATTCAATAGGGACAGTTGTTGTATACCATTGTTCCAGACTATGGGACTGACCATCTCAAGACTACGTCTTCAAAGGTGATGGACTGATGACATCGTCTTTACTTCTGTGCTGCTTCTGCTCTCTCTTCTGTACTCGACTGAGAGGAAAATAAAAAGACACGAATAAGAAATTGCATACATAATAGAAGCAATGGGAACTACTAAGAAGAGTGATAAAGTCTGTTCGAGTAAGACCGTTTGAAGAGGGAAGGACAAGACCACTATGCTTAATGTTCAGGTGCTCAGAAATGAGGAATCTAATCAAGAGAAGAAAATCAGGAGAAGGCAGCAGCGAGGGAATGGAAAAGAAATCAGGCCAATAATTGTGGATATGGAGGATCATCAGAGGGAAGTGCTCAGGTAGTGTTCAATTTTTAAACGTGAAATGAAAAATATCAGCTTATCCAAAGAACTTGAGAGATGGAAAAAAATCAGTGTGGTACTCAAATAGATAAAGTTATCAGTAAATGTGAAGTCATAAAAGAAATAGAGGAAAATTCCTGATGTAACTATTACAGATGAAAGTCTAAGAAACAACATTAAATGCAATATTCCCAGAAGGCAACCAAATAATGAGAACAGAAGAAAAAAATAGAAGAGGATGAGGAGTAACACTGATCAAAAATCACATGGAGAATCTTTAGGGAAATCATTAATGACAACAATGAGGAACACAGATGAACCAGCAAGACTACACCTGGTTTTTACACAAAACTATTATGACAGAGCTAAAACTTACTTATGGAGAAACACCTGGCAAAATGGAAATGAAGAAGGAACTGGAAAAAGAAGTAACATGAAAATGGACTACAGAAAAGAACTTCGATAGAATGAGAAACTTGATGAGAGAAATGCAGTGAACATGGGAAATAAAATGCAAAACTGTACAGGAAGTGAAGGAGGTAATAGTCAGTGTCAAGAGGCAGATAAAATATTGCACCAATCGTGATGCAAAGAAACAAGAAAATGGAGAAAGCCAATGGTCCAGACAGGAGAGCGGAGAGGCCAAAGAGAGAAGCAAGAAAGCAAATAAGAAATGCAGCGCAAATCAACCCACAGAAACCGGGAATCAAACTGGAGATCTAGAAGCGAATATGAACAAGAATAAGGAGAAAGTAATAATGCTGAAGAAAGAGAATGAGACGTTGATAGAGAAATCAAAGTGGAGAGTTAATTAAGAGACGGAACTGTACTTCGACTAACTTATAGTAAAATAAAGACCATAGCATTGGCAAGTTTACAGGAAACGTTTAAAAACTGACGTAGGAAATCCCGTAAGAGGTTACTATAGCGAAATGCAGTAAAGTTGATTTTTATTACTAATAATATGAATTTATTTATGAATAACTAGGCAGAAGCAACCACTGAAACCTTATCCTCTAATAATAATAATAATAATAATAATAATAATAATAATAATAAGAAGAAGAAGAAGAAGAAGAAGAAGAAGAAGAAGAAGAAGAAGAAGAAGAAAAAAAAAAAAAAAAGAAGAATAGAAAAAAGTTTCAAAAAAGAAAAAAAAATATGCAAAGGCCCGAGATGATGTGCATTACAGGCCATTGACACTGTGTCCCAGCCCGAGACCGAACCATAAACACCACGAACGAGAGAGAGAGAGAGAGCGAGAGAGAGAGAGAGAGAGAGAGAGAGAGAGAGAGAGAGAGAAGAGAATACGACCGAAAATATATAGTTTGACCTGAGGCCACAAGTATACCAAGCAGGTAGCAAGAGGTATAACACAGGTGTGGGACACCAAGCTGAGGTATAACACAGGTGTGGGACACCAAGCTGAGGTATAACACAGGTGTGGGACACCAAGCTGAGGTATAACACAGGTGTGGGACACCAAGCTGAGGTATAACACAGGTGTGGGACACCAAGCTGAGGTATAACACAGGTGTGGGACACCAAGCTGAGGTATAACACAGGTATGGGACACCAAGCTGAGGTATAACACAGGTGTGGGACACCAAGCTGAGGTATAACACAGGTGTGGGACACCAAGCTGAGGTATAACACAGGTGGGACACCAAGCTGAGGTATAACACAGGTGTGGGACACCAAGCTGAGGTATAACACAGGTGTGGGACACCAAGCTGGAGGTATAACACAGGTGTGGGACACCAAGCTGAGGTATAACACAGGTGTGGGACACCAAGCTGGAGGTATAACACAGGTGTGGGACACCAAGCTGGAGGTATAACACAGGTGTGGGACACCAAGCTGGAGGTATAACACAGGTGTGGGACACCAAGCTGGAGGTATAACACAGGTGTGGGACACCAAGCTGAGGTATAACACAGGTGTCGGACACCAAGCTGAGGTATAACACAGGTGTGGGACACCAAGCTGGAGGTATAACACAGGTGTGGGACACCAAGCTGGAGGTATAACACAGGTGTGGGACACCAAGCTGAGGTATAACACAGGTGTGGGACACCAAGCTGAGGTATAACACAGGTGTGGGACACCAAGCTGGAGGTATAACACAGGTGTGGGACACCAAGCTGGAGGTATAACACAGGTGTGGGACACCAAGCTGAGGTATAACACAGGTGTGGGACACCAAGCTGAGGTATAACACAGGTGTGGGACACCAAGCTGGAGGTATAACACAGGTGTGGGACACCAAGCTGGAGGTATAACACAGGTGTGGGACACCAAGCTGGAGGCTCCTGCAGTTCCATCTTTGATTCCAATATAAATCTTACTAAAGCCATCTTGGTTTTTTTTTTTTTGGCAGCTAAAGTCGAACTTCCAGCAAAATCGAGAATTGAAATGTGTGAAGGAACTTGGTGGAGAACCTTGGCAACTCTGCCACTGTGAGGAGAGGTGAGGAGAGGAGGGAGAGGAGAGGGGAGGGAGAGGAGAGGGAGAAGAGAGGGAGAGGAGAGGGAGAAGAGGAAGGAAACAGATGGGGAAGGGAGCGAATAATGGTGGTGATGAGTGAATGAAAAGAAAGAGACAGTAGAGAAGAAGGAAGAGGGGAATGGGAGAGAGAGAGGCTGAGGGAGCAATAAAGAAAAATGGTAAGTCAGGCAAAAAGAGAGAAAGATTAGAAGGAGATAAAGAGAAGGAAGAGACAGATATGTAGCTAGAAAGATAGGTAGATAGATAAGCAGATAGACCGAGAGAGAAAGAGAGAGAGAGAAGGAGGAAGAGACAAATGGGCTAGCAGCCATGATTGGTGTCTGGATATTCAAATGGCAGCAGGAAAGTGATGGTGATGGAGGGAGGAAGAG
>WNWK01017216.1:0-42942 GCA_009830355.1 Cherax destructor | reverse complement strand
ACCCAGAGACCCAGATAATGCACATTTTTTCACCCCAAATTTACTTTCAATTCCGCCCACATGTTGTACATGTGTCTAATTCATCACGATGGGGATGGGTTGCCTGGTATGAGGCTTTTTATTTAAAAGCTGTTTGGTACATTCAGTGTTGTACTATCATAGTCTTGAGGAAGCACTAAACCCTTAGGGGTCATACAGATACATTGTTGAAAAGGCATCACTGGGGGGAGTTTAAATTTACATATCTGAGAATTAATACTTGGTACCTCCTCATGTAATCCTACTTATAATATGTATCTGGGACAGCAGCTCTGCTCCCCGTTACCTGGACGGTGCTGCCTACTTCGACATGGGCGAGCACACGCTAAGAGTGCCCATGACTCTCCACGCTGAGAACCGTCAGCGTCTCCTTCAGCGCCTGGCCAAGCGTAACCTTCCCGCCAGGAGTGTGGTGCTCTTCCAGGGCGGTGAGGACACTACCAGATACTCTGCAGATGCTGACAACGTCTTCCGTCAGGTAAGTATCTGGACTAGTAATAATAATTTATTTCTACCATTACATAATACAACTTATACAGACCATAGCTGACATCAGTGGCATACTATATAGATAGCCCTGTTTATGCAGAGCATTTCGGGCAACTTAGGTTAATTTTATCCTCCAGGATGCGACCCACACCAGTCGGCTAACACCCAAGTATGTACCTACTTGCTGCTAGGTGAACAGGAATATCAGATGTCTTAAGGAAACATGGCCTATGTTTGCACCCGCACCGGGGATCGAACCACGGACTTTAATATGTGACCTGAGTGCGCTACCAACCCAGAGACCCAGATAATGCACATGTGCTAATTCATCGCCCAATTTGTACATGTCATCATCGCCCACATGTTGTACATGTGTCTAATTCATCACGATGGGGATGGGTTGCCTGGTATGAGGCTGGATTACTTAAAAGCTGTTTGGTACATTCAGTGTTGTACTATCATAGTCTTGAGGAAGCACTAAACCCTTAGGGGTCATACAGATACATTGTTGAAAAGGCATCACTGAGGGGAGATTAATACATATCTGAGAATTGCAGAATAGCAGGTTAACTGGAAGATTGTTATCAACGCTGATAATGTGTGAGTTACCTGGAGTCTACCTGGAGGGCATTCCGGGGATCGGCGGCCCGGTCTATGACCAGGCCTCCCGGTGGATCAGGGCATGATCAACGAGGCTGTTACTGCTGGCTACACGTAGTCCAACGTACGAACCACAGCCCGGCTGATCAGGCACTGACTTTAGGTATCTGTCCAGCTCCCTCTTGAAGACAACCAGAGGTCTGTTGGTAATGCCCCTTATGGTTGGTGGGAGGCTGTTGAACAGTCTTGGGCCCCGGACACTTATTGTGTTTTCTCTTAGTGTACCAGTGGCGCCCCTACTTTTCACTGGGGTACGTTGCACCGTCTGCCAAGTCCCTCCAGAATCTTCCAAGTGTAGATTATGATATATCTCTCTCGCCTGCGCTCCAGTGAATATAAGTCTAGTGCTTCCAGGCGTTCCCAGTAGTTAAGGTGTTTGATGGAACTTATACGTGCAGTAAAGGTTCTCTGTACATTCTCTAGATCTGCAATTTCACCTGCCTTGAATGGGGATGTTAATGTACAGCAGTATTCTAGCCTAGAGAGAACAAGTGATTTAAAAAGGATCATCATTGGCTTGGCATCTCTTGTCTTGAATGTTCTCATTATCCATCCTATCAGTTTCCTCGCAGATGTGATAGTGGCACTGTTGTGGTCCTTGAAGGTGAGGTCTTCGGACATTACCACACCCAGGTCCTTCACATTACTTTTCCGCTCTATTGTGTGATTAGAGTTTGTAATATACTCAGTCCTAGCTATTATTTCCTCCAGTTTTCCATAACGGAGTAGTTGGAATTTGTCTTCATTGAACATCATATTGTTCTCTGTTGCCCATTGGAAAACTTGGTTTATATCTTCTTGGAGATTTGCCGTGTCCTCAGTGGATGACACTCATGCAGATCCTAGTATCATCTGCAAAGGATGATACAGTGCTATGGTTTACATCTCTGTCTATGTCTGATATGAGAATGAGGAACAGGATAGGTGTGAGTACTGTGCCGTGTGGGACAGAGCTCTTCACTATGGCAGCATCCGATTTAACTCTGTTTACCACACTACTCTCTGCGTTCGATTGGTTAGGAAGTTGAAGATCCATCTGCCTACTTTGCCAGCTATCCCTTTAGCACGCATTTTATGTGCTATTACACCATGATCACACTTGTCAAAGGCTTTTGCAAAATCTGTGTGTACTACATCTGCATTCTGTTTGTTCTCCAGAGCATCTAAGACCATATCATAGTGGTCTAGTAGTTGCGAGAGGCAGGAGCGACCTGCTCTGAAACCATGTTGCCCTGGATTGTGCAATTTTTGGGAGTCCATGTGTTTTGCTCTCCTGCTTCTTAGAACTCTTTCAAAGATTTTTATGATATGGGACGTTAAAGCTATTAGTCTATAGTTCTTAGCTACTGCTTTGCTGCCACCTTTATGGAGTGTGGCTATATCCGTTGTTTTTAGTGACTGTGGAATCTCGCCTGTGTCTAGGCTCCTTCTCCATAGCATACTTAGGGCCTGTTAACTGGAAGTTTGGTATCATCGCTGATACTGTGTGAGTTAACTGGAAGATTGGTATCAACGCTGATACTCTGTGAGTTAACTGGAAGATTGGTATCAACGCTGATACTGGGTGAGTTATTTAACGCAAAGAGTAAATTAAGGTTCATCCTCCATCCACTGGCAAGTGAAAGGGAGGTTGTATAAGATGTGTCTGGTTAACTAGTGACACTCCAGTTGAACGGGTGGTAGTGGTGGTGGTGGTGTTGAATAAGTGGGTGGTGGTGTTGGTGCTGCTATTGAATGAGTGGGTGGTGGTTGTGGTGCTCTTAAATGAGTGGGTGGTGATGGTGCTGTTAAATGAGTGGTTGTGGTGTATGTGTGTACTCACCTAGTTGTGGTTTCAAGGGTCGATTCACAGCTCCTGGCCGTGTGTGTGTGTATTAGTTACCATTTTGTCCTAGGCACATGTCGATTAGACACTAGGCCTGTTGTATGTGTGTGTGTGTAAGGAAACACTTCGAAATGTTTCCGCCCCGCCGGGAATTGAACCCGGGCCCTCCGTGCTTGAAGCGAGAGCTTTTAGCCACCAGGCCACTGGGGCATGTATGTGTGTGTGTGTGTATGTGTGTGTTTTGGTCGCGGCTGTTACTTTCTTGGTCTGCTGCCAAAGTTATATTTAAAGGACATTGCCAAGGTCGAGTGGAGAGGTTGGCATAAGACCTGGAATGTCTTGGTCCTTGTTATAGGCAGTGGTAGTGGTCCTTGGTCTTTCAGGCAGTGTTGCGAGGTCTTGGTCCTTGGTGTTTCGTATGTGAGGTGGTGTTAGGTGACCTTGTTTATGTTTGTCAGCGTCTGAAAGTATTGGCGTTTGGGGGACAACCAAAGCTCTAAGTGACTCTTAATGTTCACCTCCTGTTGTCGTCCTCGTAGAGTATGTAGAGGACGTTTCGGTCCATCCTAACCCATTATAAGTTACAATTGAGAGAGAAAAAGAGAAGATCAGGAGACATCGAGGAGATAGATGGGGGGGGAGTAGCTGGCAATCTATAGGTTGTGTTGATAATGGTATAAAATATTGACAAGTTGAAGATTAAGACACAGGTGCAACATGTGGGTATCTTTATTGATGAAACATTTCGCCCACACAGTAGGCTTCTTCAGTCAGATACAAAGGCAGAAAGTGTAGTAGTGAAATGAAGATGATGTAATCAGTCCATCAACCTTGGAGAAAAAGTATTTGAGGTGGTCAGTCCCTCAGCCTGGAGAAGAGTTCAGCTCCATGGTCTGGAACGATATTGTTCCAGACCCAGAAAGCAAAAGACTTGGCAGACGGTGCAACGTACCCCCAGTGAAAAGTAGGGGCGCCACTGGTACACTAAGAGAAAACACAATAAGTGTCCGGGGCCCAAGACTGTTCAGCAGCCTCCCACCAGCCATAAGGGGCATTACCAGTAGACCTCTGGTTGCCTTCAAGAGGGAGCTGGACAGATACCTAAAGTCAGTGCCAGACCAGCCGGGCTGTGGTTCGTACGTTGGACTACGTGCAGCCAACAGTAACAGCCTCGTTGATCAAGCCCTGATCCACCTGGAGGCCTGGTCATAGACCGGGCCGCGGGGACGTCGATCCCCGGAATGCCCTCCAGGTAGACCATGGAGTTGAAGGGACTGACCACCTCAAGTGCTTTTTCTCCCAGGTTAAGGGACTGATTACATCATCTTCATTTCACTACTTCAACTGCTGCCTCTATATTTGACTGAAGAAGCCTACTGTGTAGGCGAAACGTCTCAACAATAAACATATCAATTACACATGTCTTAATCATCTACCTGTAGATGGAGTCACCGGCACCGCTACCCGATCCCAGACTAGGCCTCCTGATTCCTGACCTGATTGTCCAAGCTGTTAGTGCCCACTATACTGCTACGACGACTAGCATGGGCCAGTAACCTGTTGCAAATTACTTGGTTGTGTGTGTATTGTACTCTTGTTATGGTTTGGGTGTGAGTAGCAGCTGTCTAGCATAGGCCAGTAGGCCTACTGTTGTGCTCCATATTCATTTCTTCAACACCCTCTCCATTTTCTTGTCTATTGTCTCTGTTCTTTACCCCTCCCACATCATCTCCGCCCTCTTGTCTCTCACTTCCACCTGTCTTACTCTTAAATCTCGTT
The DNA here is from genome assembly GCA_009830355.1 of Cherax destructor. Taxonomy (NCBI): domain Eukaryota; kingdom Metazoa; phylum Arthropoda; class Malacostraca; order Decapoda; family Parastacidae; genus Cherax; species Cherax destructor. The sequence goes on along the minus strand of WNWK01017216.1, from coordinate 38,150 downwards.
GTTTGGTTTACTACGTTTGTTTACAGGTACAAGTAAAGTCTTGCCTGTACCTTCAGCATTTGGTTCCGTCTTCATGGGAACACTGCTCTTGCTCTTCACCTTAAATGAGTCAGGCACAAAAGAAAGATAATATGGAGTGCCACTTGGAGCAGGAATGGAGTGCCACTTGGAACCAGCCAGCACCAAGTGTTGAGTTTCAAGTACCTGGCATAAGTGGGATTCTAGAGAAGAAAGGACGTGCAGAAAATCAAAAGACTAGGTTTACGTAGAGAGAATGGGGAGGGTGAGAGTTTATTCTGAATGCAGTACAGGACGATAGAATATTGAAGTCTACCTGGAGGGTGTTCCGGGGGTCAACGCCCCCGAGGCCCAGTCCTTGACCAGGCCTCCCGGTGGATCAAGGCGTGACCTGGTCACTTGCTGCCACCACCATGTTAGTTGACGATTAAAACAGTGTCTTACTCGCCAGCTTACTGGTATTGATAACATTTACAATATGCTTCTGTGTTTGTTGAATTTGTTTGTTGTGGAGACAAGACTACACACCAGATGATGGGTGGACTTAGCCGGAAGGTGTGAGTGAAGGTCCTTTGATCCGTAGGAATTAGTGCTACCTCACTCTCTCTCGGATCTTTGACATTTTTCCAGTTTTCCTACTCCCACAGCCCGGCCCTGGGTCAGGCTTTGTGTGTGTGTGTGTGTACTCACCTAAATGTGGTTGCAGGGGTCGATTCACAGCTCCGGTGTGAGTGCGTGTTTCCGAATCTTGACTCTGAGTTCGTATTTGAGGCCATTGATTAAACAGTGATATGTAGAGGCCGCCTCTGTGAGGGTCTGGCTGCTGGGAGACTTTTTATTGTTAGGGATTACTGTCTGTCCCTTTCTCCTCCTATATCCTCCCCACCCTTTTATCTCACTCCATAACTCCCCTCCTCTTCTCTCCCTTCCTTCTCCCCCATCCATTGTGTGGAAAACGTGATTTATATGACATTTTATAAGGTTAGTTATGATATTATATCAGTGGTACACAAGACTGTCAACTTAGATCAGTAAAAGAGGTATTCAACACTTGGATGTTTTTATTATGGGGAGACGTTTCGATAACCAGTGGCTTTATCAGTTTAAGAAACACGCAAGCCTAACACCCATTACACAGTATAGTTTTCATCTTATATTTCGTCACACAAGATGGGCTTTCAGAAACCTGATGAAATCTGTCAGCCTAAGCCATGAGACTTTTGTTGTTTCATTCGTTAAGGGGGAAAAATATCACCTGGCGCGGGTTTTTGCCAGTGGTAAGGTTGGTTCTGTGACGGGAGAGTTGCAAGAACTGACCGCTAGATTGCACCACTGCTATGGACGGTGTGTCTACTAATACAGACGGGAATGTAGTAGCCATTGATGTAATGTTGATGGTGTTCAGGTCGCTGGTTCTCTCTAGGCAGGAAGATGACGGGGTGGGTATTGAGAACTTTCAAAACAAGGGAAATAATGCCGATGGTGACACTCTTCAAATCGCTAGTGCTCCCTCACTTAGAATACTGCTCAGTGCTGACGGCCCCGTTCAGGGCAGGAGAAATAGCAGAGCTGGAACAAATCCAGAGATCGTTTACGGCTCACATTGAGCCATTGAAACATCTAAATTATTGGGAACGCCTTCAAGTCTTGAACATGTACTCATTGGAGCGGAGGAGAGAGAGATACATGATAATATATACATGGAAAGTACTTGAGGGCCTGGTCCCAAATCTGCACACTGCCATAACAACATACTGGAGTGAGAGATATGGGAGAAAGTGTAAAATAAACCCAGTGAGGAGCAGGGGTGCGGTGGGGACAATACGGGAGCACTGTATTAACATCCGGGGTCCCAGACTATTCAACATCTTACCAGAAGATATCCGAAACACGGCTGGAACCAGTGTAGAAGCCTTCAAGAGGAAACTGGACAAATATCTTCACCAGGTGCCAGATCAACCAGGCTGTAATGGATATGTGGGGCAGCGGGCCTCCAGCAGCAACAGCCTGGTTGACCAGGCAAGCACCAGACGAGCCTGGCCCATGGCCGGGCTCAGAGAGTAGATACTCTCGAAACTCTTCAAAGGTATATCAAAGGTATATCAAAGGTACTAATGGCCTCCTTTAAGGCAGGTGAGGCTGAACCACTGGAGAATATACAAAGAATCTTCATTAACTTGTATACACTCGGTCAATCTTGAACAATTAGACACTTGTACAACATTTGGAAACCTTTATTGAAGAAACGTTTCGCCAGCCAGTGGTTTCTTCAGTCCAATATAAAGAAGGACGGTGGAAGATGAGGAGTTAGAAGAAATCAGTCCCACAGCCTGAAATCGATGTGTTCAATCATAAAAACAACATAACAAAGAAGGAACACTGCAGCAGGCCTACTGGCCCATACGAGGCAGGTCCAAGTCACCTACTGGCTCAAGCCACTGACCCAACCTAATCACGTCCAGGTCACATCCACTCGGTCAAGCACCTAAATTATGGGAATAACCTTAAGTCCGTTAGCTCAATCGCTAGCACACTCAGCTCACACACTGAGGTCCGGGGTTCGAATCTCCTCCCGTACGGTTGGAAAACATTAGGGACGTGTTTCCATAAGATACCTGATGTCCCCGTCCCTGTTCACTCATCAGTTTAAAATGGGTACCTGGGTGTTAGTGGACTGGTTTGGGTGGCATCCTGGGACAAAACTGACCTAATTTGCGGGAAATGCTCAGCATAACAAGGGACTTTCTATATAGTAGTATGTCATTGATGTCAGCTATGGTCTTTATACCTTGTACATGTACTTGTAGTAAATAAAGATAATTTTTTATTATTATTCTTATTCTTATTAACATAGGGGAGAAAGACACATCATAAACTACACCTGAATGATACCGGATGTATCGGTGCCAAACCTGCACACCGAAATCATTACATGTGAAAGTAGAGGAGCAGCTGTAGGTAACCTGGAGGTATGAAGATTAAGACACAGGTGCAACAGTTGGGTATCTTTATTAATGAAACGTTTCGTCTACACAGTAGGCTTCTTCAGTCATATACAAAGGAACAGTAGAAATGAAATAAAGATGATGTAATCAGCCTTGTAGAAAAAGCATTTGAGGTGGTGAGTCCGTGAGCCTGGAGAAGAGAGTTCCTTGGAGGTGGCCTCCTCAAAATATGGAGCCCGCCTTGTGAGAGGTGTTTATTAGTCATGGTCTTTGTCATAAGATGACCTCGTACAGTGTTGTTGGCCCCATGGCGCTGGTGAGGCAAGACTAAAATAGGATAGACGATGGCCTATGGTGGGTTATGGCAGCAGCGGCGCTTCACTGGTGTTGGGGTCGGTGTGTGAGGGATGTCTGTTAGGCTGATTTACGAGAGGTGGGTATGTCTTTATCCCAGCATGTAGAGGCTACAACTACCTGGGCTGTGTTAGATGTATCACCGTGGTGTAGTCTTCCCTTTGTCTGATACATCAGTAGATAAGGCTCCATAGAACACTCGCTCATCTAATCTGCTGACTAATTCTTTTTATTCAGTCATTTTCTATCAGCAGATGTACCAGCCTCATGCTGTATATGTTGTCTCGAGTCTGCTGATACCTTCGGCAAGTATCAGGCTTACGCATTTGCTTGGTGTTGGATACCACATGGGGGGATCTGATTACATTTAGGGCTAGAGGTGTTGGCGTCACAACACTTGTGTAGTCATATTTCTGGTGTGAGTCTTCACTTCCTCTAGACTTGATGGCACCTTGACTGGCTTTGTTAGATGGCTTTCTTGGCACCTTAACGGCTCCATTCTTGCCGGAGACACCAATGTGGCTTGGTTTAAGTGTAGATTATTTTAAACATTATCGATTGCACGAGGATCATTAAGGCGCATTTCACCTCTAAACTACCAGACAAGAATACGTTATTCCCTAAAATTGGGATTAAATTATTCTTAGGAGATAGATATTTATGGTGTATACTTGTATGAGGCCAGTGTGGCTTAGTATCCACTTTATTACCAGACAACTGCCCTCTCTCTGTAAGTTTCTCAAGCACTTCTAATGGTGCTGAGGTTGACGTATCTAGTGTTGTTTCAGTGTTTCCACTACGTGAGTGTACCTGTGACCAGTCTCGATGGTTCTTCCCTAGCAGCCCAGCATGAAGTCAGGCTTCCTCTGTTGACCGCTTAGTCAACTAGGCTGTTGGTTCTAACAGTCCGCAGGCCAATATAGGCGTCGCAGCCTGACTCATGCACTGGCAGAAATTAGTTGTTAATGTAGGCTCGCTGTAGAACTCTGTTTATTGTTACAATTTCTGCCTTTGTATAAGAACAATATTAACAAACGCCCAAGAAAACTTCTGCTTATTGAAAAATATACTCATTTTAACTAAATTAACATAAAAAAAGTCCCTGACTATTCTCATACGCTGTTGTGTTTAGATCTCTCAATAATCTATTGTTGTCGAAGTGGGATGACGCTGCCAGAAATTGATTGGTGTTAGAAGTTTGGCGGAGGCGGAGAGAGGACGGGAAGAGGTTGTGAGGGCGCTGATGTCATTAAAAAGTTAGTCAGGTCCTGCCTCCAGTGCATACGAGCTTGTCTGTGTGAAAGTCAGGCAGGGAGGGGACTGCTCTCCCTATATCAAGGACACACTTTGTCACTATTGATTTTGGAAGCGGAAGGACAGGTTGTGTAGTGGATGCTGGATGTGTGTACTCAGGGTTGTGTTGGCAGGTTGTGTAGTGGATGCTGGAAGTCTAGTAAGTTGTGTGTACTCAGGGTTGTGTTGGCAGGTTGTGTAGTGGATGCTGGAAGTCTAGTAAGTTGTGTGTACTCAGGGTTGTGTTGGCAGGTTGTGTAGTGGATGCTGGAAGTCTAGTAAGTTGTGTGTACTCAGGGTTGTGTTGGCAGGTTGTGTAGTGGATGCTGGAAGTCTAGTAAGTTGTGTGTACTCAGGGTTGTGTTGGCAGGTTGTGTAGTGGATGCTGGATGTGTGTACTCAGGGTTGTGTTGGCAGGTTGTGTAGTGGATGCTGGATGTGTGTACTCAGGGTTGTGTTGGCAGGGATTTACTTGCATACTGAGAGGTATTGTCGACATTAATGAAAATACACAGGTGCAGAGCAGAACAAGCATTTGTGAGAACGTTTCAGTGCATACATGGAGCGAAACGTTGTCACAATAAAAGCTTGTTCTGCACCTGCCTTCAGGACGGAGGGGCTGAACACCCATCAAGGCTGAGCACCTCAGAATTACCTCTCTACTACTACTGTCTCCAGTATATACTCTCCTTATTAAATAAAAAAACAAATCGATGGTTGGCGAAACGTCTCATCATCAAAGATAACCAGTTGTTGATGTGGATGGTTATTGGGTAATCTCCAGATTAATAACTAGAGTTTCCTTGTGTTCCAGAATCAAATCACGCAGGTTATTTCCCCTCGTGTTGGTGTTGACAAGGTGTCATGCACTCTCTGCCCTCTTTCACATACTCGACCAACTGGTAAACTCTGTTCATTGATTACTTCTAATTTATAAGTTGAAAATTTAGACACATGTATAACATCTGGGTGTATTCATTTGTATACGTTTCGCCCTCCAGTGGTTTTATCAATACAAGGATAAAATATGAAGAATAATATACAGAAGATGAGGTAATCAGTCCCTCATCTTTTGTATATAATTCTTCACATTATGTCCTTGTATTGATAAAGCCACTGGAGGGCGAAACGTCTACAAATAAAGACACCCAGATATTGCACATGTGTCTGATTCTTCTTCTAGGAAGTCGTTGACTCTAGTTTACCAGTTAAAGAATTACAGTCAATTTAACCAAAGTTAAAAGGCAGTGTAATTACCATGTTTAAATGTCCCTAAGGGTTGAACAGCTTTCTTCCAAAGTCTCCCTTAGTCTTTATATAAGTTCGGGAATCTGTATATCATACTGGGTATATGAGTGGGTGTTAGGCCTGCCTAGCATGGGCCAGTAGGCCTACTGCATGCAATGTTCATTCCTAGGTTTGTAATTTGTGCTTCATCTGTTGCAATATATATATATATATATATATATATATATATATATATATATATATATATATATATATATATATATATATATATATGAGGGAGAGAGGGAGATATAACATGAGGGAGAAAGGGAGATTAATGTAAGCCGGTGAGTGATGAGGGGCGCTCCTCTCTTGTTATGGCCGCCCTATCATAATCCCCTTCCTCTCATATTGCCCCTTCCACCCCTTCTTATTCCCCTCTCCCTCAACCCATCCCCCTTACCGCTGCTCCCTCTCCAACATTGATCTGCTGGGCCTCTTGCGTGGTTTTACCAACACTCATAACTTTGTCACCACTGTGGGGATCTTGTCACCACTGTGGGGATCTTGTCACCACTGTGGGGGTCTTGTCACCACTGTGGGGGTCTTAGTCACCACTGTGGGGTCTTGTCAACACTGTGGGGGTCTTGTCACCATTGTGGGAGTCTTGTCACCACTGTGGGGGTCTTGTCACCACTGTGGGAGTCTTGTCACCACTGTGGGGGTCTTAGTTACCACTGTGGGGGTCTTGTCACCACTGTGGGGGTCTTAGTTACCACTGTGGGGGTCTTGTCACCACTGTGGGAGTTGTCACCACTGTGGGGGTCTTGTCACCACTGTGGGGGTCTTAGTTACCACTGTGGGGGTCTTGTCACCACTGTGGGGGGTCTTAGTTACCACTGTGGGGGTCTTGTCACCACTGTGGGGGTCTTAGTTACCACTGTGGGGGTCTTGTCACCACTGGGGGTCTTAGTTACCACTGTGGGGTCTTGTCACCACTGTGGGAGTCTTGTCACCACTATGGGGTCTTGTCACCACTGTGGGGTCTTAGTTACCACTGTGGGGGTCTTGTCACCACTGTGGGGTCTTAGTTACCACTGTGGGGGTCTTGTCACCACTGTGGGGTCTTAGTTACCACTGTGGGGGTCTTGTCACCACTGTGGGGGTCTTAGTTACCACTGTGGGGGTCTTGTCACCACTGTGGGGATCTTGTCACCACTGTGGGGGTCTTAGTTACCACTGTGAGAGTCTTGTCACCACTGTGGGGGTCTTAGTCACCACTGTGGGGGTCTTGTCACTACTGTGGGTGTCTTGTCACCACTGTGGGGGTCTTGTCACCACTGTGGGAGTCTTGTCACCACTGTGGGGGTCTTAGTTACCACTGTGGGTGTCTTGTCACCACTGTGGGGGTCTTGTCACCACTGTGGGGGTCTTAGTTACCACTGTGGGGGTCTTGTCACCACTGTGGGGGTCTTAGTTACCACTGTGGGGATCTTGTTACCACTGTGGGGGTCTTAGTTACCACTGTGGGGTCTTGTCACCACTTTGAGGGTCTTGTCACCACTGTCTACCTACCTGGAGGGTATTCCGGGAGTCAGCACCCTCGCGGCCCAGCCCATGACCAAGCCGCCTGGTGGATCAGGGTCCTGATCAACCAGGCTGTTACTGGTGGCCGCATGTAGTGCAAAGTACGAACCACAGCCCGGCTGATCGGGTACTGACTTTAGGTATGTGTCTAGCTCTGTCTGTCCTCCAGATACTTCCCATGATTATGTGAGGAATACTTTGTTTTGGCTTGCTATCCGAGGGATGGAATCTGCTCTCTAAGAAGGAAGGAAGGAAGGAGTAGGGAGTCAGAAAAAGGTAGTAGGGATGAGAGAGATCACTTGAGAAAGGAGTAAGAGAGAGATAGGTCTCCTGGCTGTTTTAGAGATAGATGAGAGAGGACAGTGCTCTTGAAACACAGAAGTGAAGGATGTTTAAGAGAGCTGGGGAGGATAGGGAGTGTAGACGGGGAGTAGGGAGTGTAGACGGGGAGTTGGGAGTGTAGACGGGGGAGTAGGGAGTGTACCGACGCTTTAGATGGCCGTCCTCAGGATAATACGCAAAGGAGAATGGCTGATCAATACGGAGTGAGGAGCAAGTGCTGGGAGATGAAGGAATAGTGGAGGTGGAACTAGTGCTGGGAGATGAAGGAATAGTGGAGGAGGAACTAGTGCTGGGAGATGAAGGAAGAGTGGAGGAGGAACTAGTGCTGGGAGATGAAGGAAGAGTGGAGGAGGAACTAGTGCTGGGAGATGAAGGAAGAGTGGAGGAGGAACTAGTGCTGGGAGATGAAGGAATAGTGGAGGAGGAACTAGTGCTTTGAGATGAAGGAATAGTGGAGGAGGAACTAGTGCTGGGAGATGAAGGAATAGTGGAGGAGGAACTAGTGCTGGGAGATGAAGGAAGAGTGGAGGTGGAACTAGTGCTGGGAGATGAAGGAAGAGTGAAGAAGGAACTAGTGCTGGGAGATGAAGGAAGAATGAAGGAGGAACTAGTGCTGGGAGATGAAGGAAGAGTGAAGGAGGAACTAGTGCTGGGAGATGAAGGAATAGTGGAGGTGGAACTAGTGATGGGAGATGAAGGAAGAATGAAGGAGGAACTAGTGCTGGGAGATGAAGGAAGAGTGAAGGAGGAACTAGTGCTGGGAGATGAAGGAAGAATGAAGGAGGAACTAGTGCTGGGAGATGAAGGAAGAGTGAAGGAGGAACTAGTGCTGGGAGATGAAGGAAGAATGAAGGAGGAACTAGTGCTGGGAGATGAAGGAAGAGTGAAGGAGGAACTAGTGCTGGGAGATGAAGGAATAGTGGAGGTGGAACTAGTGATGGGAGATGAAGGAAGAGTGAAGGAGGAACTAGTGCTGGAGATGAAGGAAGATGAAGGAGGAACTAGTGCTGGGAGATGAAGGAAGAATGAAGGAGGAACTAGTGCTGGGAGATGAAGGAAGAGTGAAGGAGGAACTAGTGCTGGGAGATGAAAGAGGAGAAAGAATGAGAAGGAAGGAGGAACTAGTGCTGGGAGATGAAGGAAGAGTGAAGGAGGAACTAGTGCTGAATGAGGAAGAGTGAGGGAGTGCTGGAGATGAAGGAAGTGAAGGAGGAACTAGTGCTGGGAGATGAAGGAAGAGTGGAGGGGAATAGTGCTGGGAGATGAAGGAAATAGTGGAAGGAGGAACTAGTGCTGGGAGATGAAGGAAGAGTGGAGGAGGAACTAGTGCTGGGAGATGAAGGAATAGTGGAGGTGGAACTAGTGCTGGGAGATGAAGGAATAGTGGAAGGAGGAACTAGTGCTGGGAGATGAAGGAAAGGAAGTAGTGTGAGATGAAGGAAGTGAGGTGGCTAGTGCTGGGAGATGAAGGAAGAGTGAAGGAGGAACTAGTGCTGGGAGATGAAGGAAGAGTGGAGGAGGAACTAGTGCTGGGAGAGATGAAGGGAATAGTGGAGAGTGAGAACTAGTGCTGGGAGATGAAGGAAAGTGAGGAGGAACTAGTGCTGGGAGATGAAGGAAGAGTGGAGGTGGAACTAGTGCTGGGAGATGAAGGTAGAGTGGAGGGGAACTAGTGCTGGGAGATGAAGGAAGTGGAGGTGGAACTAGTGCTGGAGGAGAATGAAGGAAGAAGTGGAGAGAGAATGATGTAGTGCTGGGAGATGAAGGAAGAGTGAAGGAGGAACTAGTGCTGGGAGATGAAGGAAGAGTGGAGGAGGAACTAGTGCTGGGAGATGAAGGAATAGTGGAGGTGGAACTAGTGCTGGGAGATGAAGGAATAGTGAAGGAGGAACTAGTGCTGGGAGATGAAGGTAGAGTGGAGGTGGAACTAGTGCTGGGAGATGAAGGAAGAGTGAAGGAGGAACTAGTGCTGGGAGATGAAGGAAGAGTGGAGGAGGAACTAGTGCTGGGAGATGAAGGAAGAGTGGAGGTGGAACTAGTGCTGGGAGATGAAGGAAGAGTGGAGGAGGAACTAGTGCTGGGAGATGAAGGAAGAGTGGAGGAGGAACTAGTGCTGGGAGATGAAGGTAGAGTGGAGGAGGAACTAGTGCTGGGAGATGAAGGAATAGTGGAGGTGGAACTAGTGCTGGGAGATGAAGGAATAGTGGAGGTGGAACTAGTGCTGGGAGATGAAGGAAGAGTGAAGGAGGAACTAGTGCTGGGAGATGAAGGAATAGTGGAGGTGGAACTAGTGCTGGGAGATGAAGGAATAGTGGAGGTGGAACTAGTGCTGGGAGATGAAGGTAGAGTGGAGGGGTAATTAGTGCTGGGAGATGAAGGTAGAGTGGAGGGGTAATTAGTGCTGGGAGATGAAGGTAGAGTGGAGGGGTAATTAGTGCTGGGAGATGAAGGTAGAGTGGAGGGGTAATTAGTGCTGGGAGATGAAGGTAGAGTGGAGGGGTAATTAGTGCTGGGAGATGAAGGAAGAGTGAAGGAGGAACTACCTGGAGTCTACCTGGAGAGAATTCCAGGGGTCAACGCCCCCGCGGCCCGGTCTGTGACCAGGCCTCCTGTTGGACCAGAGCCTGATCAACCAGGCTGTTACTGCTGGCCGCACGCAGTCCAACGTACGAACCACAGCCCGGCTGATCAGGTACCGACTTGAGGTGCCTGTCCAGTGCCTGCTTGAAGACAGCCAGGGGGTTTGTTGGTAATCCCCCTGATGTATGCTGGGAGGAAGTTGAACAATCTTGGGCCCCTGACACTTATTGTGTTGTCCCTCAACGTGCTAGTGGCACCCCTGCTCTTCATTGGGGGAATGTTACATCGCCTGCCGAGTCTTTTGCTCTCGTAGGGAGTGATTTTTGTGTGCAAGTTTGGTACTAAGCCCTCGAGAATTTTCCATGTGTATATAATAATGTATCTCTCCCGCCTGCGTTCTAGAAAGTACAGGTTTAGGAACTTCAAGCGTTCCCAGTAATTGAGGTGGTTTATCGCACTTATGCGTGCGGTGAAGGTTCTCTGCACATTTTCAAGGTCAGCAATTTCACCCGCCTTGAAAGGTGCAGTTAGTGTGCAGCAATATTCCAGCCTAGATAGAACAAGCGATCTGTAAAGTGTCAACATGGGCTTGGCATCCCTGGTTTTGAAGGTTCTCATTATCCATCCTGTCATTTTTCGAGCAGATGCAACTAGTGCTGGGAGATGAAGGAAGAGTGGAGGAGGAACTAGTGCTGGGAGATGAAGGAATAGTGGAGGAGGAACTAGTGATGGGAGATGAAGGTAGAGTGAAGGAGGAACTAGTGCTGGGAGATGAAGGAAGAGTGGAGGGGTAATTAGTGCTGGGAGATGAAGGAAGAGTGAAGGAGGAACTAGTGATGGGAGATGAAGGAAGAGTGGAGGGGTAATTAGTGCTGGGAGATGAAGGAAGAGTGAAGGAGGAATGAAGGAACACTGCAGCAGGTCTACTGGTCCATACTTGGCAGCTCTTCATGATCTACTTTCAATGATCTTGCACATAATTTAGTGACCTCAGTATAGTAGCTGCACATATACTGTAGTGACCTCAGTACAGTGGCTGCACAGTTTTCACCAGTATGGTGCACTGTGTGTCTGCCTGGAGGAGGGTGTTCCGGGGGTCAACGCCCCCGCGGCTCAGTCCTTGACCAGGCCGGTAAGTCATGTATGGTACAGGTTTACCACCGGGAGAGACTTGTTTTAGCTGCCTGGTACTGTAGGGTAAACAGCGGAGGTTGTTATTTACGTGGTAAACAAACAGGTTATTAAAACACAAATATACATGTATATTATTTGATATGTTAGGATAGATGGGTCCATCTCGAGTGCAGATCATTTGTATATATATTTCAGTTATTTTGATACGTGAGCATTTGCTTTGTCTGTATAACTTAACAAATATTTGATGACACTAGTGTTGTAGAGGTGTGAGCACAGCTCAGACAATAGTGTTGTAGAGGTGTGAGCACAGCTCAGACAATAGTGTTGTAGAGGTGTGAGCACAGCTCAGACAATAGTGTTGTAGAGGTGTGAGCACAGCTCAGACAATAGTGTTGTAGAGGTGTGAGCACAGCTCAGACACTAGTGTTGTAGAGGTGTGAGCACAGCTCAGACACTAGTGTTGTAGAGGTGTGAGCACAGCTCAGACAATAATATTGTGTAGAGTATTTACATAGTGGGGAAGGGAGGTCGTCTGCCAGAAATACACCTCATGCCTTACAGTATTTTATTAGATGTAAACTGCATTACCTGTATACTGCAGAAAATAAATTATTTCTGTTTGTATTTGATGACAGAGGGCGGGGGCCAGTGGGACGGGGATATGAGGTGGCCCGTGGCTGGAGTGTCAGCGCACTCACCTCACATGTTGAGGTTCGAGGGTCGATCCCCGGTTACGGCTGCAAACATTAGGACGTGTTTCCTTAAGACACCTACTGTCCATGTTCACCTAGCAGTAAAATAGGTACCCGAGTGTTAATCGACTGGTGTGGGTCGCATCCTGGGGACAATTTACCCGAAATGCTCTGCATAACAAGGAGCTTTCTATATAGTAGTATATGTCATTGATGTCACCTATAGTCTGTATACCTTTGAACTTGTAGAAATAAAGAAATTATTATTATTATTATTATTATTATTATTATTATTATTATTATTAAGAGAGGGTTGGATATATTAGGGGTAGAATGGAAGAAGCGGGATAGTAACAAATGGAGAAACGGGTAAGACAGAGAGATGTGGGGAAGACTGGTAGAGGTAAGGTAGCTAGGGCAGAGCCAGAGACGCAACCCAGGCCGCCTGCTACCACTTACATTATTCTTGGCTGCCATCCTGAAATTGCACCATACGTCTTGTTGATTGAGGCGCATTTTTAAGACGAATCATTAGTACAAGTTGTCTTGAAGGCAGCAGTTTTATTTTCCCGCGGAACATTTATATCTGCGCTCTGTTGTTCACTACAAACAACATTTTTTACCTCCAGTGCACGTATCGGGAGTGTTAGCAACGAGGCAAGTGAGGGGCACTTGTATTGTTGTGAGAGACGAGCACTTCACATACCTACCTGCAGGGTATTCCGGGGGTCAACGCCCCTGCGGCCAGGTCCACGACCAGGCCTCCCGGTGGATCAGGGCCTGATCAACTAGGCTGTTACTGCTAGCCGCACGTAGTACAGCATACGAATCACAGCCCGGATGATCCAGCACCGACTTTAAGTATCTGTCCAGCTCCCTCTTGAAGGCAGCCAGGGGTCTTGAAGGCAGCCAGGGGTCTTGAAGGCAGCCAGGGGTCTTGAATGCAGCCAGGGGTCTATTGGTAATTCCCCTTATGGCTGGTGGGAGGCTGTGTGAATAATAATGGTACAATTACCGACAAAATGTTAGTACCAGCTGGACCCAGCTAGTACCAGCTGGACCTAGCTAGTACCAACTGGTACTAGCTAGTACCAAGTGGACCCAGCTAGTACCAACTGGACCCAGCTAGTACCAACTGGACCCAGCTAGTACCAGCTGGACGCAGCTTGTACCAAGTGGATCCAGCTAGTACCAAGTGGACTCAGCTAGTACCAGCTAGACCCAGCTAGTACCAGCTGGACCTAGCTAGTACCAACTGGTACTAGCTAGTACCAAGTGGACCCAGCTAGTACCAACTGGACCCAGCTAGTACCAGCTGGACGCAGCTTGTACCAAGTGGACCCAGCTAGTACCAACTGGACCCAGCTAGTACCAGCTGGACTCAGCTAGTACCAAGTGGACTCAGCTAGTACGAAATGGACTCAACTTGAGCCACTAAAGTCAGTCTCCGTCCTGCTACAGGTCAGGTCACCTATCACTAGTAACTACTAACTCGCCAGGGTCGTACAGTGACTGGATTATGGGAGGTCATCCGGTGTTCACGTGATGGAAGGAGGGGGTCTCCAGTTCCCTGAATCGAGAGCCTGGTTGACCAGGCAATCACCAGACGGTCTTTGGGCGTAGAAAAACTCTCGCAACTTATCAAAGGTATATCGTCAGTTCAACACCTGCGTCAAAAAGACGCAAGTGTTGAGTCGACGTGGTCCATCTGGCTTTAAGATGATTTACACCCATTGTTTATTTATTGTGTCTCTGTTGTACATCTATTGCGCACCATTGTACGTCTATTGTCTGCTACTGAAACCCGATATAACAATCGTTCATTCATTTGAAGACAATGTATTTTTAAAGGTCAATTAGGTATATTTTGTTTGCTGTTGTTACTTTATTAGGTTTAAAGTCTATCTACTACACGAGGGCTGCATGTCACCTATATAATAACAGTCAAAGATATAATAATAATAATAATAATAATAATAATAATAATAATAATAATAATAATAATAATAATAATAATAATGCAAGCTGTTAATTGGTTGGTGTAAGATTTCTTGCTAAGTTCTTAATGTCTTAGTAAGATCTTGTTGTGTTTACTCTGTCTTCCTTTTATGCTCCCTCTTTATTTACTTGTTCTTCTATCCCGTAGCTGGGTTGGTAGCGCACTCACCTCACACACTGAGGTCCGTGGTTCGATCCCCGGTACGGGTGGAAACATTAGGACGTGTTTCCTTAAGAAGACAGCTGTCCCTGTTCACCTAGCAGTGAAATAGGTACCCGGGTGTTAGTCGATTGGTGTGGGTCGCATCCTGGGTACAAAATTGACTTAATTTGCGGGAAATGCTCAGCATAACAAGGGGCTTTCTATATAGTAGTATGTCAGTGATGTCAGCTATGGTCTGTATAAGTTGTATCATGTACTTGTAAAAGTAAAGATTATTATTATTATTATTATTATTATTATTATTATTATCTTATGCTCCTTTTATAATTCTTAGTCCTTCCCATTCGAGGCCTGGTCACAGACCAGGGGGCGTTGACCCCCGAACCCCTCTCTAGGCATACTTCAGGTATTCTTTATCATATTCCTATAATTTCTTCACCTCCTCTCTCCTTTCCTACGAGAATGAAGGAAGGAGGCAAGGAATGGAGGGAAAACATGGCCGAGGTAGGGAGGGAACGAAAGAAAGAGGGAGGATGGGATGGAGGAGGGAGGAAGGGATGGATGGAGAGAGGGAGGGAGGGATGGTGGAAGTGGTACCAGCTGGCAGTATACGTAATCACATGTTTGGCCGCCACGCTGTCTGGCCACTTGACACCTTCTTAGAAGTGGTCTGGCCAAGCTTGTTCCACCAGGACTGTGTCCTTGTTTGTCCCAAGTGATTCTTTGTCCTTGTTCCGTCAAGATTGTGTCCTTGTTTGTCCCAAGTGATTCTTTGTCCTTGTTCCGTCAAGATTGTGTCCTTGTTTGTCACAAGTGATTCTTTGTCCTTGTTCCGTCAAGATTGTGTCCTTGTTTGTCACAAGTGATTCTGAGAAGACGACTTTCTTTGAGTTATTAACCTAGGAGAATTGCTTGTAGTCGAAGAGAACAGTGTGCCTTTGTTGCCTTTGGAAGTCTCAAGTCTTCTTCCCCAGGATGCGACTATCAACATTTGACCAACACCTACGTACTTATCTGCTGCTAGGTGAACACGGGCAGCAGGTATGAGGAGACTTGTTCAAGTTGCCTCTGTGTTGCACATGTGTCTTCTCTGTACATTTGTCGGTACTGGTTACCCTGGGGATGTACATTGCAACCATACATTTATCGGTACTGGTTACCCTGTGGGATGTACATTGGAACCCTCGTTCTTTCAGTTGTGAGGCGATAACCTTGGCATTGGTAGTCTGCAATTGCAGTTACATTTTCTCATAAAACCCATATATTATTTGGACTCTGAACAGCCTTGTTATTGTTCATTGATTCCTGAAGGTTGGTTATGTATAGCTGAAGACTCATGTATCTAGAAGAACAGCCACACACACTGCCTTCCTGGTCGGTTAATTAGGTTTACAGCGTATCGACTACAAGAGGGTCACCAATGCTGCGTGGCACCTGTACACCATCGTTCAAGAACACCGTGAAGAGGAACCCAGAAGGGGATCGAAATATACAGATCAATTAATCCCTAAAATAGGGATTAAAGTAAACTTTAAATGTAAACACACTGAGATATAGGTACCTCTTCGATGATTAAGACATGTGGAACAGTTAGGTATCTATAATGTTGGTACGTTTCGCCAACACGATAGGCTTCTTCAGTCATCGGGAGAATTGCAGGTATTTCAACCTAGCAACATTTGAGAGTATTGCAGGAATTTAATAGTGTTGCAGGTACTTGATAGTGTTGCGGCCTAGCAACATCTGGAGGAGAGCTGGTTATTGATAGTGTTGGAACCCAGCAACATTTGATAGTAAATGCAGTTATTATATAGTGTTGCAGCCTAGCAACGTCTGAAGGATACCAGTTACTTGGTAAGTGCCTGTGCCAACACCATCACTCTTTTATTGCAATGCCAAACTTGACACTTGCAATTCTTGCGTGTCCGTAACTGTCTTCAGGCAGCCTGTCGAACGTGCGTTATTTGACGAATTGTCCTTCGTGCATTTCTGCGCGCTAAAAAATTGTGATAAATTTTAATATACAATATTATTATTATTATTATTATTATTATTATTATTATTATTATTATTATTATTATTATTATTATCATCAAACAATAAAGATACCTGAGTGTTTAACATGTATCTTACTGATCTCCTTGTTGGTACTGAGTAGTATTAATGTGCTGGTAGTACTAGATGTTTGTAAGAGATGACACTGGTGTGTCAGGTACTGATGACACTGGTGTTGTGTCAGGTACTGATGACACTGGTGTTGTGTCAGGTACTGAGAGATGACACTGGTGTTGTGTCAGGTACTGAGAGATGACACTGGTGTTGTGTCAGGTACTGAGAGATGACACAGGTGTTGTGTCAGGTACTGAGAGATAACACAGGTGTTGTGTCAGGTACTGAGAGATGACACTGGTGTTGTGTCAGGTACTGAGAGATAACACAGGTGTTGTGTCAGGTACTGAGAGATAACACAGGTGTTGTGTCAGGTACTGAGAGATGACACTGGTGTTGTGTCAGGTACTGAGAGATGACACTGGTGTTGTGTCAGGTACTGAGAGATGACACTGGTGTTGTGTCAGGTACTGAGAGATGACACTGGTGTTGTGTCAGGTACTGAGAGATGACACTGGTGTTGTGTCAGGTACTGAGAGATGACACTGGTGTTGTGTCAGGTACTGAGAGATGACACTGGTGTTGTGTCAGGTACTGAGAGATGACACTGGTGTTGTGTCAGGTACTGAGAGATGACACTGGTGTTGTGTCAGGTACTGAGAGATGACACTGGTGTTGTGTCAGGTACTGAGAGATGACACTGTGTGTCAGGTACTGAGAGATGACACGGTGTTGTGTCAGGTACTGAGAGATGACACTGGTGTTGTGTCAGGTACTGAGAGATGACACTGGTGTTGTGTCAGGTACTGAGGAAAATGACACTAGGATGTTGTGTCAGGTACTGAGAGATGACACTGGTGTTGTGTCAGGTACTGAGAGATGACACTGGTGTTGTGTCAGGTACTGAGAGATGACACTGGTGTTGTGTCAGGTACTGAGAGATGACACTGGTGTTGTGTCAGGTACTGAGAGATGACACTGGTGTTGTGTCAGGTACTGAGAGATGACACTGGTGTTGTGTCAGGTACTGAGAGATGACACTGGTGTTGTGTCAGGTACTGAGAGATGACACTGGTGTTGTGTCAGGTACTGAGAGATGACACTGGTGTTGTGTCAGGTACTGAGAGATGACACTGGTGTTGTGTCAGGTACTGAGAGATGACACTGGTGTTGTGTCAGGTACTGAGAGATGACACTGGTGTTGTGTCAGGTACTGATAGATAACACAGGTGTTGTGCCAGGTATTGAGAGATAACACTGGTGTTGTTATTGTGTTGCAGGAGACATTCTTCCACTGGACCTTCGGAGTGCTGGAACCTGGCTGGTTTGGTGCTGTGGATGTTGATAGCGGTCGCACGGTTCTCTTCTGTCCCCACCTCCCTGCTGAGTACGCTACCTGGATGGGACGCATCACCACCCCTGAAGAGTTCCGTCAGCGCTACCAGGTCGACCAGGTCCGCTACGTCGATGACGTAAGTTCTACACCGTGTGGTGTGCTGCTTTGTGGACACCCTGTTTGTAGACACCCTGTGTTTGTGGACACCCTGTGTGTTTGTGGACACCCTGTGTGTTTGTGGACACCCTGTGTGTTCCAGTTATCTAATGTAACACCTTTATATATGTGTTGTGGATGAGTTAAGTGCTACCTGACTGCTCAAGGTAGGTGCTACCTGCCTCAAGGTAAGTGCTACCTGCCTCCAGGTAGGTGCTACCTGCTTAAGGTAGGTGCTACCTGCTCAAGGTAGGTGCTACCTGCCTCCAGGTAGGTGCTGCCTGCTCAAGGTAGGTGCTACCTGCCTCAAGGTAAGTGATACCTGCCTCCAGGTAAGTGCTACCTGCCTCCAGGTAGGTGCTACCTGCCTCAAGGTAAGTGCCACCTGCCTCCAGGTAAGTGCTACCTGCCTCATTTAATGTAATCTGAACAGTTGTCATCACTGATACATCTTCTTGGACTCACACTTCACATACAACTCACACTTTAGAGAAAGAGAACACCTGGCGACGTTTCGGCTGCGTGTCTATATGGTGCGGCGGTGCTGTGCACAGCGTACACAGCGTGCACATGGTGCACATGGAGTGCACCACAAATCAACCACTTCGGTGGCAAATTTGAATATAGCTAAATAGAAGGTCTTTGTGGGAGTGAGTCAATGTGTGAGTGTTGGAGGGTGTTTGTGGAGGAGGGAGGGAATGGTGGAGGGAGGGAGGGTGTGTATGAAAGGTGTCATCACTATTTTTGATTCCAGAGGGAAATTTGAATAATAATAATAAAAATTAATAATAATAATTACTACTAATAATAATATTATTGTGTATTGTTCCAGTCACGATATTGTGCCCTTTTTGTTTAATAATAATGATAATAATCATAATAATTTGAAAATAGGGAAGTGTGTAGTGAATGCAACTATAGCTAGTACTACTGTAATCATTATAAGTGTATTAGACAGGTCCTAGACCAGACACAGTACATTAATTTTCTACAGAACCCACTAATATATCTTTACAACGTACATTTTCGCACGAGGTCCCCGGCGTGCAATTCTGAACGTTTCCTGCAACGCTGTAACTACTGGTTTAAGTTAGGTGGGGTTAGGTTATACATGAATGGAATACAATACCAACTAGATGAGAATTAAGACATGTACAACATGTGGGTATATTGTTTGTAGACGTTTCGCCCTCCAGTGGCTTTATCAGTACAACTTCAAGTCCCTCAGTCTAGGAGTTGGTGTGAAGAGCACCGTGGGTTTGAAACGTGACCAGGTACCAGTTTCGAGCCCGGCCATGGGCCAGGCTCGTATGGGTGAGCATCACCAGGAACATCGTAACGTACACGAACATTACTGGTGTTGTGAGAACGTGTACAACACGAACATAGTATTCTTTACACAGTTGTAAAATTGATCATTCCACTTCTTAGTGAGATGACTCGTGATTTGACAGTTTTATACTTGTATAATGGTTGCTACCAACGTAGTCATTGTTGGTACTAACAACGTAGTCATCGTTGGTAATAACAACGTAGTCATCGTTGGTACTAACAACGTAGTCATTGTTGGTACTAACAACGTAGTCATCGTTGGTAATAACAACGTAGTCATCGTTGGTAATAACAACGTAGTCATCGTTGGTAATAACAACGTAGTCATCGTTGGTACTAACAACGTAGTCATCGTTGGTAATAACAACGTAGTCATCGTTGGTAATAACAACGTAGTCATCGTTGGTAATAACAACGTAGTCATCGTTGGTAATAACAACGTAGTCATTGTTGGTAATAACAACGTAGTCATCGTTGGTACTGACAACGTAGTCATCGTTGGTAATAACAACGTAGTCATCGTTGGTAATAACAACGTAGTCATCGTTGGTAATAACAACGTAGTCATCGTTGGTAATAACAACGTAGTCATCGTTGGTAATAACAACGTAGTCATCGTTGGTAATAACAACGTAGTCATCGTTGGTAATAACAACGTAGTCATCGTTGGTAATAACAACGTAGTCATCGTTGGTAATAGCAACGTAGTCATCGTTGGTAATAACAACGTAGTCATCGTTGATACTAACAACGTAGTCATCGTTGGTAATAACAACGTAGTCATCGTTGGTAATAACAACGTAGTCATCGTTGGTAATAACAACGTAGTCATCGTTGGTACTGACAACGTAGTCATCGTTGGTACTGACAACGTAGTCATCGTTGGTACTGACAACGTAGTCATCGTTGTTAGTAACTTGTTTATTTTACTTGGATTCTCAACATGTGAATTATTGTAACTTCAACAGAAGTGAGACTTGAGGGATGGTGTTGGAGTAGTGTTGGTGACAACACCACGGTGTTGGAGTAGTGTTGGTGACAACACCAACACTTACCATTTGCCAGATTCACTCCTATCAAATTAAACCGAGTATTTTGTATGCTGTTATCGTGTCTCCCCTGGTTCGTCTGTCCTTAAATATCGTTAACAAACGCATTGAACGTAACATTAATGTACTTTTGCACAGTTTTTAGGTATCAGCATAACATTTACAACCCGGTAGTGGTGCTTGTTACAGGTGCCACCCGCCTGTTGCTGGTGCCACCCGCTTGTTGCTGGTGCCACCCGCTTGTTGCTGGTGGCACCCGCCTGTTGCTGGTGCCACCCGCTTGTTGGTCTTAACCAGGTTGTGAAGGGAGGAAGAGAGAGGGAGTGATAGCTGTACCCGGATGTGATGGAGAGGGTTGGGAGAGAGGGAGGGAGGGAGAGAGGGAGGGAGGGATTGAGTGTGAGAGAGAAAATGTGTAGTTGATTTTACACCTCACGCACCAAACAAGTCACGAGCACTGTTACGGGGGGAGATATAGAAAGTGAGAGTGAGAGAGAGAGAGAGAGAGAGAGAGAGAGAGAGAGAGAGAGAGAGAAGAGAAAGGCGGTAGGAAGGCAGAAGCAATAATTGAAGATGACTCAAGAGGTGAGGCGATAGCCGGAGATGGGTAGTGAGCATGGGAATGATGAACACGTCCGTGGGAGTGGGAGGCAGAGGGAGAATTGGGGGACAGAGGGAGGCAGATGAAAGGGAATAGAGAGGAGTGATTGAGGAGGAGGAAGTGAGAGAGGAAGTGAAACATAGGTACAAGTGGTTAGCATCACAAAAACGTGAGTAAAGGAAAGGTATAGGGAGGTCATGGTAAACATGGAAGGTATAGGGAGGTCATGGTAAACATGGAAGGTATAGGGAGGTAAACATGGAAGGTATAGGGAGGTCATGGTAAACATGGAAGGTATAGGGAGGTCATGGTAAACATGGAAGGTATAGGGAGGTCATGGTAAACATGGAAGACACAAGAATGCGCCAGACTCATCTAAATGCCAAGTTTGGATACGATATATGAGAAAGTTGCATCATGACCGAGGTTAGGTGCTGCAACAGCAATACGTCAGCAACAACAACAACAACACGTCAGCAACAACAACAACACGTCAGCAACAACAACAACAACACGTCAGCAACAACAACAACGTCAGGAACAACAGCAATACAATATAAACAACAACGATACAAAAGAAGCAACAGCAATACAACAGGAATAACAGTAATACCACAGGATCAGCAGCAACAGCAATACAACAGCAACAGGAACAACAACAGTACAACAGGAACAACAACAGTGTGAGAATGAGATACATTGTGTGGGTATTGGTATTAACAGGCCTTCAACAGAATATACCCTAACAGTACTAGACCACTTAGTCTTACCCAAGCATGACTGCGACTCCTCCCTTCACCACTGAGACACTAAACACTTGACCACTTAAGGCATATAATCACTATAATCAGGGATATAATCACTATATAATCAGGGATATAATCACTATAATCAGGGATATAATCACTATAATCAGGGATATAATCACTATATAATCAGGGATATAATCACTCAGTAATAAGTTATTAATAATTAATCAAGGAATGATTAAAGAGGAATTGAATTCAAGAGATAAAGAAGCCTGACATTTACTTTATAAGTGTGGCATTCCATTATAATTACCAGGGAGAGTGTGTTTACAGGGGCGTGATAAAGGACTACTAAATGTATTATTAAGTTCACTTAAGTACAGGAACACGTATCCTAGTGTCGACTAACACTCAGGTACCTATTTTACTGCTAGGTGAACACGGACAGTAGGTGTCTTAAGGAAACAAGTAATGTTTCTACCCGTACCGGGGATCGAACCACGGACCTCAGTGTGTGAGCTGAGTGCGCTAGCGATCGAGCTACGGGACACTTAACAACAATAACCACTGAACTACAAAAATAATGCAACCACATGAGGCCTGGTCACAGACCGGCTGCGGGGGCGTTGACCCTCGAAACCCTCTCCAGGTAACTCCAAGTGTACACCTAAAGATATATATTTTATCTCTAATCAAAACTATTAATTTACTTCTTGGGTTTATAAACAGTTTGTTAAGATGGTTTATCAGGTGTGGGTTCCATTATGGTGCTGCTTACTCCAAGATGGTCTTGATGCGGGGTGTATAAACACTGGTATGACTACATGTTGAGATTTGCCAGACGAACATTGACGGCAGTGGTTATTCGGCTGATGTGTGCCTCCGGTGATATGCTTGGCACTATGCTCACCCCTAGGTGTGTGTGTGTGGGTGTGGAAGAAGATAAATGGCCAGTATTGATGAGTGAATAAAGAGGAATGAGGGAGGAAGAGAGAGAGAGAGAGGGTTCCATCGCTCCCCTATCGACCCACGTAGGTAGGTGGATGGAATGCAGGTGTTGTATGCTCACCTGCAAGGTTTTCCTCTACTCCCCTTCCCCTCCCCTCTCCCCTCACCCCTAGCTGACACCACACCACCACCCTCCCTGCCCCTGGCACCTTTCTAGCCGGCACTTCCTCACCCGGGCACCCCTAGCCTCGCCTCACACACACTTACACTCTGCCTTAGGTTACCATGACTATTTCACCTGCTCGTCCCTCCTTTGTGTGCTGGTGGGAGATGCTGGAGCCAGGAGAGTGTGGCACCCCTCTAGTACTCTCCTCCCAAGACACCAGCAGGAGGAATAAGATGATGAGGGGTATGGGGAGGAAGACCATGAATAGAAGATGTAGTCGTAGTGGTGTAGTAGTAGTGGTGGTGGTAGTAGTTGTACTAATAGTGGTAGTAGTAGTAGTAGTGGTGGTGGTAGTAGTAGTAATGATAGCAGTAGTGGTAATAATGGTGGTGGTAGTAGCAGCAGCAGTAGTAGTAGTAGTAATGGTAATAGTAGAAGACAGAATAGCAACAACATTCTTAACATACTTAACAACAGTGAACCAGGTATCTATATGGGTGAAAATGGGCAGTTACGTAGATGATTTACCCACGCAGGTCTGGGAATTGAACCAGGGTTCTTCTACTTGTGAGACGAAGCTCAGTGCCAGGCACTCGTCAGAGCTGCCTGGCATCTTCTTCAGGTGTGTGGCACTGCACTCTCCTGGGATGACTCTTATTAGCATATAAATACAAGATTATAATATATCCTGGAAAGGAGATTATATAAAATATTATTCATTTTTTAACTTTATTCCATTATGATGTTAAGATGAAGGAAAACTTTTATTAAGGCAACGTTTCGCTCGTTTTGGAGCTTCATCATAACTTGAGAAACCATACCACGGGTGGGGTTTGAACCCGCGGTCAGAGAGTCTCAGAACTCCAGACCGTCGCGTTCAAACCCCACCCATGGTATGGTTTGTTTACAATCGTGTCATTACGATTTCGTGAGTCAAGATAACTTGAGAAAGATCGGAATTTATGTTGATATAAAGTATTGGAACCAAGTAAGTTAATTGAGGCCTCATTCACAATTTGAAATCTGAAACTTCTGCCTGTAGGCTTGGAAGAGGCAGGGTTCCACACTGACACAAGAACCCGCAGTGGTTCTGTAGGCTTGGAAGAGGCAGGGTTCCACACTGACACAAGAACCCGCAGTGGTTCTGTAGGCTTGGAAGAGGCAGGGTTCCACACTGACACAAGAACCCGCAGTGGTTCTGTAGGCTTGGAAGAGGCAGGGTTCCACACTGACACAAGAACCCGCAGTGGTTCTGTAGGCTTGGAAGAGGCAGGGTTCCACACTGACACAAGAACCCGCAGTGGTTCTGTAGGCTTGGAAGAGGCAGGGTTCCACACTGACACAAGAACCTGCAGTGGTTCTGTAGGCTTGGAAGAGTCAGGGTTCCACACTGACACAAGAACCCGCAGTGGTTCTGTAGGCTTGGAAGAGGCAGGGTTCCACACTGACAAGAACCCGCAGTGGTTCTGTAGGCTTGGAAGAGGCAGGGTTCCACACTGACACAAGAACCCGCAGTGGTTCTGTAGGCTTGGCAGAGGCAGGGTTCCACACTGACACAAGAACCTGCAGTGGTTCTGTAGGCTTGGAAGAGTCAGGGTTCCACACTGACACAGAACCCGCAGTGGTTCTGTGAGCTTGAAGAGGGTTCCACACTGACAGAACCAGTGGTTCTGTAGGCTTGGAAGATCAGGTTCACATGACACAGACCCGCAGTGGTTCTGTGCTGAAGAGGCAGGTTCTGACAAGAACCCAGTGGTTCTGTAGGCTTGGAAGAGAGGGTTCCCACTGACACAGAACCCTCATGGTTCTGTAGGCTGGCAGAGGGCCACTGCCAGACCACAGTGGTTCTGCTTGCAGCAGGGTTCACTGCACAGAACCTGCAGTGGTTCTGTAGGCTAATCAGGGTTCCACCTGACAGAACCCAGTGGTTCTGTGGCTGAGCGGTTCCACATGACAGAACCCATGGTTCGCTGGTTTAGGGTTTGCATTATCAACGTTTGTTGATAGGACACCTGGGTGTGAAGCAAGTTTGTACCCTGCTGAAGGTTAGTGATGGTCTTGCCACTTCCTCACGGTCTGCTGCCCTGCCCATCATGTTGTTGCCCCTTCCTCACGGTCTGCTGCCCTGCCCATCATGTTGTTGCCCCTTCCTCACGGTCTGCTGCCCTGCCCATCATGTTGTTGCCCCTTCCTCACGGTCTGCTGCCCTGCCCATCATGTTGTTGCCCCTTCCTCACGGTCTACTGCCCTGCCCATCATGATGTTGCCCCTTCCTCACGGTCTACTGCCCTGCCCATCATGATGTTGCTCCTTCCTCACGGTCTGCTGCCCTGCCCATCATGATGTTGCTCCTTCCTCACGGTCTGCTGCCCTGCCCATCATGTTGTTGCCCCTTCCTCACGGTCTACTGCCCTGCCCATCATGATGTTGCCCCTTCCTCACGGTCTACTGCCCTGCCCATCATGATGTTGCTCCTTCCTCACGGTCTGCTGCCCTGCCCATCATGTTGTTGCCCCTTCCTCACGGTCTACTGCCCTGCCCATCATGTTGTTGCCCCTTCCTCACGGTCTGCTGCCCTGCCCATCATGTTGTTGCCCCTTCCTCACGGTCTACTGCCCTGCCCATCATGATGTTGCCCTTCCTCACGGTCTGCTGCCCTGCCCATCATGTTGTTGCCCCTTCCTCACGGTCTGCTGCCCTGCCCATCATGTGTTGCCCCTTCCTCACGGTCTACTGCCCTGCCCATCATGATGTTGCCTAATCTCTATGCTCTCTTGCCCTACCCACGACGGTGTTACTCCTTCCTATTGCCCTGTTGTTGCCCCTTGTTCACGCTTCCTTGCCCTGCCCACCTTTACATTTCTCCTGGGCTGCAGTTCTATTCTCCTGTCTCCTCTTAGTGTCATTTATCATGGAGTTGCCTTGTTAGTCTTCGTGAATTCCCTTGGTCACCCTTTGAGTGTTGGTCAGTGGTCGTGGTTCTTGTTGCGTCGACTGTTGATGCTACTGAAGGGCTTTTGGTCCAAGGAACTGATACTACCCCATGAATATTACAGTTTTAATAGCAGTTCACCCGTCTACTGGCTGCTCATGGTCCACTGGTTCATTGACTGGTGACGGTCCACCAGGCTTCACTGGTCCAGTGACTGGTGACAGTCCACCAGGCTTCACCAGTTCAATGACTGGTGACGGTCCACCAGGCTTCACCGGTTCAATGACTGGTGACGGTCCACCAGGCTTCACCGGTTCAATGACTGGTGACGGTCCACCAGGCTTCACCGGTTCAATGACTGGTGACGGTCCACCAGGCTTCACTGGTCCAGTGACTGGTGACGGTCCATCAGGCTTCACCGGTTCAATGACTGGTGACGGTCCACCAGGCTTCACCGGTCCAGGCAAGACCATTCTTCTCAAGCCTCAGCCTCCCCTACAGAATCCAATTATAAGGTTTAAAGGAAGGGCGACCTTGTGTTTACCTATCAGCGCCTGGGGATCCTCCCTTCCCTGACTCAGCACTCTTCACTCACCATGGAAACCACCACCATTGATCTTACCATTAACCACCACTGCTACCATCACCACTGTCTCCTCTACCACCATAACTTTTATGGAAATAAGTCACTCTGGGTTATCTTAGGTAATTTACACTATGTATGATAATTGTACCTTTGTGTACCTGTGTCTAAGTAAACTTATCCCCTACCACCATCACCACTATCCCCTACCACCATCACCACTATCCCCTACCACCATCACCACTATCCCTACCATCCCTACCCACCACATCACTATCCCTACCACCATCACCACTATCCCCTACCACCATCACCACTATATCCCTACCACCATCACCACTATCCCTACCACCATACCACTATATCCTACCACCATCACCATATCCCCTACCACCATCACCACTATATCCCCTACCACCAACTATCTACCACTCACTATCCCCTACCACCATCACCACTATCCCTACCACCATCACCACTATATCCCTACCACCATCACCACTATCCCCTACCACCATCACCACTATCCCCTACCACCATCACCACTATCCCCTACCACCATCACCACTATCCCCTACCACCATCACCACTATCCCCTACCACCATCACCACTATCCCTACCACCATCACCACTATCCCCTACCACCATCACCACTATCCCCTACCACCATCACCACTATCCCCTACCACCATCACCACTATATCCCCTACCACCATCACCACTATCCCCTACCACCATCACCATATATCCCTACCACCATCACCACTATCCCTACCACCATCACCACTATATCCCTACCACCATCACCACTATCCCCTACCACCATCACCATATATCCCTACCACCATCACCACTATCCCTACCACCATCACCACTATTCCCTACACCATCACCACATATCCCTACCACCATCACCACTATCCCTACCACCATCACCACTATATCCCCCTACCACCATCACCACTATATCCCCTACCACCATCACCACTATATCCCTACCACCATCACCACTATCCCTACCACCATCACCACTATATCCCTCTACTACCATCACCACTATCCCTACCACCATCACCACTATCCCCTACCACCATCACCATATCCCCTACCACCATCACCACTATCCCCTACCACCATCACCACTATATCCCCTACCACCATCACCACTATCCCCTACCACCATCACCACTATATCCCCTACCACCATCACCACTATCCCCTACCACCATCACCACTATATCCCCTACCACCATCACCACTATCCCTACCACCATCACCACTATCTACCACCATCCCACTATCCTACCACCATCACCACTATCCCTACCACCATCACCACTATCCCTACCACCATCACCACTATCCCTACCACCATCACCACTATCCCTACCACCATCACCACTATCCCTACCACCATCACCACTATCCCACCATCACCACTATCCTACCACTCACCACTATCCCTACCACCATCACCACTATCCCTACCACCATCACCACTATCCCTACCACCATCACCACTATCCCTACCACCATCACCACTATATCCCTACCACCATCACCACTATCCCTACCACCATCACCACTATCCCTACCACCATCACCACTATTCCCTACCACCATCACCACTATCCCTACCACCATCACCACTATCCCTACCACCATCACCACTATCCCTACCACCATCACCACTATCCCCTACCACCTCACCACTATCCCTACCACCATCCTACTAATCCCTACCACCATCACCACTATCCTACCTCACCATCCACCACCACTATATCCCTACCACCATCACCACTATCCCTACCACCATCACCACTATCCCTACCACCATCACCACTATCCCTACCACCATCACCACTAATCCCTACCACCATCACACTATCTACCCTCAATCCCTCCCCACCATCCACCACCATCACTATCCCCTACCACCATCACCACTATCCTCACCATACTATCCCTACCAATCACCACTATATCCCCTACCACCATCACCACTATCCCCTACCACCATCACCACTATCCCCTACCACCATCACCACTATCCCTTACCACCATCACCAGAGATTGGAAGAGGGAATGGCAAAGGTGAAAGAGAAGGTGGATATAATAGAGAAAGGGAAGAGGGACGGAAGATGAAGGAAGGAGAGAGGGCAGAGGGAACACTTTCATAGTTCAGATTGTACAGAAAGTGAGGGTCAACGAGGTATTGGTAACGACAGTCATAAAGAGGGAGCACTGCAGCAGGCCTACTGGCCAAGCTAGTTAGGTCCAGTCACCTACTGGCCAAGCTAGTTAGGTCCAGTCACCTACTGGCCAAGCTAGTTAGGTCCAGTCACCTACTGGCCCAAGCTAGTTAGGTCCAGTCACCTACTGGCCAAGCTAGTTAGGTCCAGTCACCTACTGGCCCAAGCTAGTTAGGTCCCAGTCACCTACTGGCCCAAGCTAGTCAGGTCCCAGTCACCTACTGGCCCAAGCTAGTCAGGTCCCAGTCACCTACTGGCCCAAGCTAGTCAGGTCACAGTCACCTACTGGCCCAAGCTAGTCAGGTCCCAGTCACCTACTGGCCCAAGCTAGTCAGGTCCCAGTCACATGCTGGTTAGAGTACGGTTGACAGCAGATCACAGCGGGTGTGGTGTACTCGCATGCGGAAATAAGTCACTGATTTTTTTTGGTGGTTATCCTGGGTAATTTACGTGTTACTGTGCAATAAGATCACAGTAAAACAGTTGATATCACAATATGCAGAATAACCATTGTGATTTATCACATTATCAAGGGCCTTGATGATGTGATAAATCACGAAAGTGCTCGGAATTTCACTATGTCTACCTACCTGGAGGGTATTACGGGGTCAACGCCCCTACGGCCCGGTCCACGACCAGGTCTCCTGGTGGATCAGGGCCTGATCAACTAGGCTGTTACTGCTGGCCGCACGTAGTCCAACGTACGAACCACAGCCCGACTGATCCGGCACCGACTAAGTATCTGTCCATCTCCCTCTTGAAGGCAGCCAGGGGCCTATTCGTAATTCCCCTTATGCATGGTGGGAGGCTGTTGAACAGTCTTGGGCCCCGGACACTTATGGTGTTTTCTCTTAGTGTACCAATGGCGCCCCTACTTTTCATTGGGGGTATTTTGCATCGCATCGAGGTTAATAACTCCCGCAGCCCGGCCCTGGACCAGGCTTGTCTGTGCTTGCCTGGTCAACCAGGCGGTTGCTGCTAGTGGCCCGCTGGCCCACATCCATCACAGCCTGGAGGTGTTTGACGGGTTTCCTCGTGAAGACTTGTACACTTATCCCAGCAGTGTTTCTGAGACAAGTGAGTATAGGAGAAGATTGATAAATCCTCTGGTTGGTGACATCACAATTTAGCCAGGCGAGGGTGTCTTTAAGGGGGGACTTACGTGTCCCTTAAAGTTTGTCTAGTTCAATAAGGTGCCACTTACGTCACCGGAAGTAACTGGGGATACTGGTGACTCAACTTAAATATTGGAGAGTAACGTGTTAGCCTTTCTTGTTACAACCTCGCTTGCTGTCTGGCTGGGTATGCCCACATACTGAACACCACCACCTGCTGTCTGGCTGGGTATGCCCACATACTGAACACCACCACCTGCTGTCTGGCTGGGTATGCCCACATACTGAACACCACCACCTGCTGTCTGGCTGGGTATGCCCACATACTGAACACCACCACCTGCTGTCTGGCTGGGTATGTGTATACCCACGACGTTTCGGTCAAAGTCGAACCGAAGCGTCGCCATAAGCTCCTCTCTCCTGTGTGGGTTATTTGTGTACATAGCAAGGGAGGGAGTCAGCTGGGCGTCCAGGGTACATAAACTGTTCTCGCCAGTGTTGTGGTAGACAGGCGAGGAGGGGAGGAAGGGGTGATGGAGGGGGGAGACGAGGAGGGAAGCCCAAGTGGTGTTGTGGGTGAGGGGGAAGACAGACAGCTCAGGCATGTCCGCTTTACCTGGCCAACTTGTCTGCTGAACCTACCTACCTACCTCCCTGCCTTCCTACCTATCTACTTACCTACCTCCCTGCCTATCTACCTACCTTCCTACCTACCTTCCTATATCCCTACCAGCAAGTGCCTCTCTTCCCACTCTTCATTTGCCTCCTTCACACTTCTCTGTAACCTCCCTCTCCTGCATTCTCTTCTCGTCCCCTCTCTTCCACCCTCCCTTGACCTTTTCCCTTACGCACTGCATGAGAAAGATTTTCCCTCCCTTGACTCATACACCTAGATAATATATGATAGTGCTTAATCTAGACAGAAGTAGATAGCTGTCAGCAGATAGCCTCAGTGTGGACGTACAAGACCTCTCATATTTGTCTTTTCCATGTACCCTCGTGTGTATGGTTGTATAGAGTGATTTCTCTGGTGTATGGAATCTATACATTGTTGTGTATGTTAGAGAAAGCTCTAACGTGGGGTTAAGAACCCCAATGGAAATAAGTCACTCTACTTTTTATAGGAAGTCAAAAAAAATCAGAAGTAAAAATTTATGGCCTTTAATATATTGTTGCTTAGAACATATCAATAATAAAATATTAGCTTTTCTCTGGTATCTTACGAGTGAGCAATTATTTAGAGAACTATATACAGGACCTTAAGGTTTAATTTCCAGTCACACGAATAAAGTTACAAGTTATCACTGGGAGGTTTTCACAACACAGGTGAATATATCAGATATTTGACCTGGGACGTAATATAAGTCCCCCACCAGCACCTTAAGTGTGATCTAAGGGAATACGACTCTGTTACAAGAGAGGACTTCCAAGTAATGCACCTTGAGCTGTAGCTCGGCTGCTACTGCCAGTAGTGGGGGGAGGGGTGACCTAACATAAGGTAGGTCACGTGACATACACTTTAGGGTGAGTGTGTTAACCAGAAACTGGTTGTTACCAAGTGCTTCACATATCGCACTGTAACACCTAACCTAAATCATTTTACTATGTACATAAATTTACATGTTTTCATTTGGTAACTCATATGAGGCCCCAGATAATATTATACAGTCGGACTTGCTTATTTTAGCATTTAATAAGGAAGTTCGCAGTATAATATTAAGTGACATCGGCTCACAGTATGTGCAAGATAACCAGACGTAACCCAATGCTCCAGCTGAACTCTTCTCCAGGGTGAGGGACTGACCCCCTCGAATTATTTTTCTCCAAGGTTGATGGACTGATTACATTATCTTTATTTCACTACACCTTCTCGGAGAGGGAATCTAAAACCCAGAAACACCTAAGTCAACCTTGATGTTTTAATTTAACGAGATTCATCCTAGTAATTAATAATACGTCAAATAATGCTGATATATTACTTTGAAATTGTTAAGAGGAGTGTGACTGGTGAGTCTGGCTGTTGTTTGTATGTGACCCATCCTGTGTGATGGATTGTGAGAGGGGAACCCATCCTGTGTGATGGAATGTGAGAGGGGAACCCATCCTGTGTGATGGAATGTGAGAGGGGAACCCATCCTGTGTGATGGAATGTGAGAGGGGAACCCATCCTGTGTGATGGAATGTGAGAGGGGAACCCATCCTGTGTGATGGAATGTGAGAGGGGAACCCATCCTGTGTGATGGAATATGACAGTGACACACCACCCTGTGTGATGGAATATGACAGTGACACACCACCCTGTGTGATGGAATATGACAGTGACACACCACCCTGTGTGATAGAATATGACAGTGACATACCACCCTGTGTGATGGAATATGACAGTGACACACCACCCTGTGTGATGGAACATGACAGTGACACACCACCCTGTGTGATGGAATATGATAGTGACACACCACCCTGTGTGATGGAATATGACAGTGACACACCACCCTGTGTGATGGAATATGACAGTGACACACCATCCAGTGTGATGGAATATGACAGTGACACACCACCCTGTGTGATGGAATATGACAGTGACACACCACCCTGTGTGATGGAATATGACAGTGACACACCACCCTGTGTGATGGAATATGACAGTGACACACCACCCTGTGTGATGGAATATGACAGTGACACACCACCCTGTGTGATGGAATATGACAGTGACACACCACCCTGTGTGATGGAACATGACAGTGACACACCACCCTGTGTGATGGAATATGACAGGACGTAACGTACATTTCGTTGCCACTGTGTAACTCCTGCAGCACGCTGCTGGTGTATCCAATTTTGCTATGTAAAAACAATCCCCCTTCCCCCTCCCTCATCCCCCACCCCTCCAAAAGCAGCCCCCCCTCTCCTCCATCCCCTAAACAAAGCTGCACGAACCACTGCAGTGAACCTTGTGTGTGTGTGTGTGTGTACATAATTTTCACCTTATTGTTGTGTACACCTTCAGAAAGTTTAGTATTCCTCTCTCTCCTTTCTTCCTCTTAATTTTCCTAGCCCCGCCCCTCTGTCCTACCTGGAGGGTATTCCGGGGATCAACGCCCCCCCCCGGCCCGGTCCATGACCAGGCCTCCTGGTAGATCAGGGCCTGATCAACCTGGCTGTTACTGGTGGCCGCACGTAGTCCTACGTAGGAACCACAGCCCGGCTGATCCGGCACTGACTAGGTATCTGTCCAACTCACTCTCTCTCACCTCCTCTTCGTGTCCTCCCGACTTTCTTCCTGCCTCTCTCTCCATCTCTTTATTTTCGTCTTCCATCCTTGTCTTCTTTCCTTTTCTCCGTTCTCTGCCCTTCCCTACGCCTGCTTTCTCCACCCTGCCTTTCTGCCTTGCTTCCCTGCCTGCCCTTCCTCCGGACTCACAGTTACAGGGTCAAGACAATTACAGTGTTGTGGGGAGAAGTAAAAGTTGGTACAGCTGGTCTGTGTTTGCTGGCAAGGTTGATCTGAAGGGCGCCGCCCCCTCCCCCCCGTGTCTTACCAGTTGTCAAAGACACTTGTCGAGAAACACTTGGCCTGTTTTCTTGCGTGTGTGTGTATTTATCTGTGGTTGCAGGGGTCGTGTCACAGCTCCTGGCACCGCCTCTTGACTGATCGCTATTGGGTCCTGTGTGACCCTGCTGCATGGGCTTGTGTGTCTAGAGTTGACTCCGTCTTGGTCATTGTTAAGTAAGGCTGCTACTGACTCAGTGAATCTCTCTCTGGCTTCATGAATCACAACGTACACACCATTACACACCCAAACCGGAAACTCCAGCGTCTGTGTTTATCTTTGTCTAGTTGTTCTCGCGGGGGTCGAGCCTCAGCTCCTGCCCCCCGCCCACCCCCGTCTTTACCGGATGCGACTAGTTTCTTGTCACATTGCTTAACTTGGATTACCTTAACAATTCGCAAACGGGCGAAATTATTTACAAATATTATCTCTCAGTCTACAGCAGGATTCGAACCTGTAAACTCAGCATCAGAATACACAGTCTGGATAAAGTACTGTGTACTTTGAGGCCGAGTTTTCAGGTTCCAATCCTGCTGTGGACTGAGACATAATATATGTATGTGTATATATATATATATATATATATATATATATATATATATATATATATATATA
The DNA here is from genome assembly GCA_009830355.1 of Cherax destructor. Classification (NCBI taxonomy): domain Eukaryota; kingdom Metazoa; phylum Arthropoda; class Malacostraca; order Decapoda; family Parastacidae; genus Cherax; species Cherax destructor. Next base: position 4,310 of record WNWK01017216.1, on the reverse strand, counting down.
TATATATATATATATATATATATATATTATATATTATCTACAATTGTTTTGAATGTTAGGTAGGCAGACTTGTTTACACTACCTCCTCGCCAGACTCGTCTCACTTCCTGCCCATTCTGATCACAAACGACTGTCTCCTAATCTCACTCTGAATTCCAGAGGTTTTTTTTTTTCCTCGTCGTCCATTTATGTCCTGGTGTTTCCAAGTCTTCACCTTTCACTGGGTCTTCTGAGTATCTTCAACGTTGTTATCATATCTCACTTCACTGTCTATTCGGACTCCAGAAGGCGCAGAATGCTCTAGTGCACTCTAGGGTTCAAAAGATCTAGGAATGAATCACCTAACCAGTTGGCTAATGAGGTTTGAAACCTATTGACTACAAGGGGATCATTAAGGCTGCATGTCACCTATTGTCTACAAGGGGATCATTAAGTCTGCATGTCACCTATTGACTACACGGGGATCATTAAGGCTGTATGTCACCTATTGACTACATGGGGATCATTAAGTCTGTATGTCACCTATTGACTACACGGGGATCATTAAGGCTGCATGTCACCTATTGACTACAAGGGGATCATTAAGGCTGCATGTCACCTATTGTCTACAAGGGGATCATTAAGTCTGCATGTCACCTATTGACTACAAGGGGATCATTAAGGCTGTATGTCACCTATTGACTACAAGGGGATCATTAAGGCTGCATGTCACCTATTGACTACAAGGGGATCATTAAGGCTGCATGTCACCTATTGACTACAAGGGGATCATTAAGGCTGCATGTCACCTATTGACTACACGGGGATCATTAAGGCTGCATGTCACCTATTGTCTACACGGGGATCATTAAGTCTGCATGTCACCTATTGACTACACGGGGATCATTAAGTCTGCATGTCACCTATTGACTACACGGGGATCATTAAGTCTGCATGTCACCTATTGTCTACAAGGGGATCATTAAGTCTGCATGTCACCTATTGTCTACAAGGGGATCATTAAGTCTGCATGTCACCTATTGACTACAAGGGGATCATTAAGGCTGTATGTCACCTATTGACTACAAGGGGATCATTAAGGCTGCATGTCACCTATTGACTACAAGGGGATCATTAAGGCTGCATGTCACCTATTGACTACAAGGGGATCATTAAGGCTGCATGTCACCTATTGACTACATGGGGATCATTAAGGCTGCATGTCACCTATTGACTACACGGGGATCATTAAGGCTACATGTCACCTATTGACTACACGGGGATCATTAAGGCTGCATGTCACCTATTGACTACAAGGGGATCATTAAGACTGTATGTCACCTATTGTCTACATGGGGATCATTAAGACTGTATGTCACCTATTGTCTACACGGGGATCATTAAGACTGCATGTCACCTATTGACTACACGGGGATCATTAAGGCTGCATGTCACCTATTGTCTACATGGGGATCATTAAGACTGCATGTCACCTATTGACTACACGGGGATCATTAAGGCTGTATGTCACCTATTGTCTACACGGGGATCATTAAGGCTGCATGTCACCTATTGACTACACGGGGATCATTAAGTCTGCATGTCACCTATTGACTACAAGGGGATCATTAAGACTGTATGTCACCTATTGACTACACGGGGATCATTAAGGCTGCATGTCACCTATTGACTACACGGGGATCATTAAGGCTGCATGTCACCTATTGACTACACGGGGATCATTAAGACTGTATGTCACCTATTGACTACACGGGGATCATTAAGACTGTATGTCACCTATTGACTACAAGGGGATCATTTAGACTGCATGTCACCTATTGACTACATGGGGATCATTAAGACTGTATGTCACCTATTGACTACATGGGGATCATTAAGTCTGCATGTCACCTATTGACTACAAGGGGATCATTAAGACTGCATGTCACCTATTGACTACATGGGGATCATTAAGACTGTATGTCACCTATTGACTACATGGGGATCATTAAGTCTGCATGTCACCTATTGACTACATGGGGATCATTAAGACTGCATGTCACCTATTGACTACATGGGGATCATTAAGTCTGCATGTCACCTATTGACTACAAGGGGATCATTAAGTCTGTATGTCACCTATTGACTACATGGGGATCATTAAGTCTGTATGTCACCTATTGACTACATGGGGATCATTAAGACTTTATGTCACCTATTGACTACATGGGGATCATTAAGTCTGCATGTCACCTATTGACTACATGGGGATCATTAAGACTGCATGTCACCTATTGACTACAAGGGGATCATTAAGACTGTATGTCACCTATTGACTACAAGGGGATCATTAAGGCTGCATGTCACCTATTGACTACAAGGGATCATTAAGACTGTATGTCACCTATTGACTACAAGGGATCATTAAGACTGTATGTCACCTATTGACTACAAGGGGATCATTAAGACTGTATGTCACCTATTGACTACAAGGGATCATTAAGACTGTATGTCACCTATTGACTACAAGGGATCATTAAGACTGTATGTCACCTATTGACTACAAGGGGATCATTAAGACTGTATGTCACCTATTGACTACAAGGGGATCATTAAGACTGTATGTCACCTATTGACTACATGGGGATCATTAAGACTGCATGTCACCTATTGACTACAAGGGGATCATTAAGACTGTATGTCACCTATTGACTACAAGGGGATCATTAAGGCTGCATGTCACCTATTGACTACAAGGGGATCATTAAGACTATATGTCACCTATTGACTACAAGGGGATCATTAAGACTGTATGTCACCTATTGTCTACAAGGGGATCATTAAGACTGCATGTCACCTATTGACTACAAGGGGATCATTAAGTCTGCATGTCACCTATTGACTACATGGGGATCATTAAGACTGTATGTCACCTATTGTCTACATGGGGATCATTAAGACTGTATGTCACCTATTGACTACAAGGGGATCATTAAGACTGCATGTCACCTATTGTCTACACGGGGATCATTAAGGCTGCATGTCACCTATTGACTACAAGGGGATCATTAAGTCTGCATGTCACCTATTGACTACAAGGGGATCATTAAGACTGTATGTCACCTATTGACTACATGGGGATCATTAAGGCTGCAAGTCACCTATTGACTACACGGGGATCATTAAGTCTGCAAGTCACCTATTAACTACAAGGGGATCATTAAGGCTGCATGTCACCTATTGACTACAAGAGGGTCATTAAGGCTGCATGTCACCTATTCACCACCAGTCAAGAATACGCTAGTACCTAATGTAAGGTTTAAAATATACTGTACTCACCTAATTGTGGGTGCAGGGGTCCAGTCATAGCTCCTGGCCCTGTGTGTGTGTGTGTTCTAGGTTTAAGGGGTTATGTGACGTGCTTTGTAGTTCATGTATAGATTTCTGCTGGAACTGCCTCATTACCCAGATTATTTCACATGTTTACATTCCCTCCCCTAGTTCTCTCTCTCTCAACGTAAGCTGTGTATATCGGAAAATCTGAATAAAATTATATATCAGAATCCGACGTTTGATTTAGTGCTGATTGCATCATTATTATTATTATTATTATTATTATTATTATTATTTTTATTATTGTTATTATTATTATTACATTCGTGTAGAAGCGCTAAAGCTGTAAGGGTTATATATCGGCATGGAGTAATCAGGTTTGATCCGAGAAAGGGAAAGGTAGCTCCAGTTCCTTGGATTAAGATCCCTTCAGCAGCATCATGCACTCCTTTGGGAAGGTTGAGTTCTGGAGGAGTGCCAACAAGTGCCAACGGCACTACTAAGTCACAACAAGGAAAACAAGCGACCAGGGTCACAATTATAGTGGCACTGAGATCGTTCTTGCGTGGAAGCCACTCTCTCGTTCACACGCACACACACACACACACACACACACACACACACACACACACACACACATACACACATACACACATACACACACACACACAAACACACACACACACACACACACACACACACACATACACACACACACACACACACACACACATACACACACACACACACACACACACATACCCCAATGCAACCAAACAACCTAACCCAAAACACACATGCCATACCCAATGATTCCACCCACCTCAGTACAAACTCCACCTTCACACCAACCACCCATAGTTCCCCATCAGATCTCCCACTTTCCCAACCCCAACATACCCCCCCAGACTACGGTTTTAGAAAAGAAGTTAAAGGTTTGGTATACAAATGCAGATGGTATAACAAATAAATGTGAGGAGTGGCATGAAAGAATAAAG
>WNWK01017215.1:5000-42948 GCA_009830355.1 Cherax destructor | reverse complement strand
TAAAGAAGAAGGTTTAAAGGGAAATCCCTGAGACACTAGGGGACAGGAGGGTTAGGGGAGACATGAAACAATATAAAAAACTGAGGTAAATAAGGTAAGAGACAAGATGTTCCAGAGAGGGAACGAAACAATTGGTCAAAATTTGGGAAAGGGAAGACTCCATGAGTCGGGGGTTTTAGGGTATTTCTTCGCAAGGGGCGGGACGGGAATTAAAAGTGACGTATTGGGGAAAGAACCAAAAAGTTTTAAGAGGGGTTTGATAAAGTCATGGAGCAGGAAGAGAGGGACCTAGTAGAAACAGTGAAGGGCGGGGGCCAGGAGCTATGAATCGACCCCTGCAACCACAAATAGGTATACACACAAAAACAAAAAACACAAACAAAAATATATATATATATATATATATATATATAATATATATATATATATATATATATATATATATATTTTTATATATATTGTGCCATTAAACGGGTAAATTAGAAAAACTCATTTTTGCCTTTTAAAAAATTTTTTTATAGTTTGAAGATATTTTTTCATTTATGTTAATGAAAATTTAAAATTTTTTCCAAGAAATTTTAAATTTATGCCCTATTACAAAAAAATTTAATTTCCCTAACCAATTTAAATATTTTTTAGATACGAACTTTAAATTTTAATAAAAACAAACACAATTAAATATTTTTTTTCGTTATGTTAGAATTTTTTGGTGAAAAAATATATTTCATTGTTTTTGTTTATTATTAATTTTTTTAACGTATCAAAAATATATTTTTTGGGGAGAAAATTAAATTTCCGCTTGTTGAAATAGTTAGTAGGTTTTTTTTCTCTTGACAAAAAAAAAAATTTTCATTAACATAAATGAAAAATTATCTTCAAACGTATAAAAAAAAAAAGGACTTAATTTAGATAGGCTAATTCCGTTTTTAATCGGCACGTCATATATATTATATATTATATATTATATATATATATATATATATATATATATATATATATATATATATATTATATATATAATGTGGGGAAAAGGGTGCGATGAACAATTTTAAATGGGAATAGTCTCTGTACTGTGAATTTAAATCTAATAATGTTGGCGTTCTGTATTAGGGCGGGGGCTTAAAATTTCTTAAGGGCGAATTGTCCTCTTAGATGTTAAAATTAGGCGCGGTAGCTATTATAGCAGATTCCATATTTTTCTTTTGCGACTGTTGTGTGATTTGTGTTTGATGGTGGCAACTTCCAGATGAAAATTGTGATTGTTGTTGATAACATGTTTTGTGTTTCCTCTCCACCAAATTACTTCCACGATAAAAGGAGCTCTCACTTTTCATCCAGAAAATCTTAGTGTGTGTATGTAACGTGTGTTTATGTGATATATAGAGATATATTGATATTAAGATAATCATTTATTTTTTAGAAGAACCTGTGAGTGATGGAGTGCTGGTCTATCAACGTTGTCTTTTCTGCAAAAACGGGGAAGCTGGGGTCCAGCTTGTACACAAAGGAAACTTCACTACTTTTCCCCACTTTGTGGACAATTTAAGAACTGGTGAGAGTCAGTCGTCTTTGTTCATAGAAAATGGATGCACTGCATTTTTCACACTCTTTTTTCAAACATTACCTAATTTAACCTAACCTCTATATTAATAATACGCTTACAATATTTGTTTTGAATACTTATGTTGATATTTTTTCATAAAGTGTTAAAAACAGGACTTTGTTTTATGTCGTCTGAAGATATGTCTAGTGAGCTCTCCATTCTTGACGAACTGAGACTATAATGTCGGCTTCCATTGACTTTGAACAACTGTACCATCAGCTTGAGGGAAAAGTTGAATAGTCTCAGTGGCTTAATCAAGATGTAGAAAACGGCTGTGTCCATGATCGGACTGAGGTTTGGATACTGTTAGGAAGGAATGGAACGAAGCTGGAGGTGAATGAAGAAGGTCCAGGAGACTACTGTGGAGACCATGAATGCTTTCTCTGTATTAACAGACGGATGTTAGTCGACGATCCGGGACATCCCAGCAAGACCATCGAGAACGTCACCACGAACACAGCCAGTGAATGTAAGAACATTGTTCTGTTGGGGACTGTCATATTAAATTTATGGTTTGGACTTTTTGTCTTTGAGATAGGAAAAGGCAGAGTGTGTTTTCCTGGGGCTGGGATGCAGGATATTATTAGCTGTCTTGATAACGTCATGGAAGTTAATGGGGGCAATCCTATTATCTGTCAGTGCTGGAAGCAACGATGTTGGTAGACATAGGAGTGAGGACCTGATTACAAATATAGGTCAGCGATAGGCATAATTAGAAGGGGGCACCATGTAATTTGTGGCATTTTCTCTAGGTGTTGGAAATAAATGGCTGTCCAGAGCAATTGGTATTAATTGATGGCTGGACAAACACTGGATCTCTATGTTAATTTTAATCTCTTCAAGTATCAGGACAACTGCTATAAACAAAGCTTTGGTATGTCAGTGGGCAACCATCTCGGTGCTATGCTCGCTAACCTCTTCATGGAGAACCTAGAAACCGAGATATTCAGCGCCCTCATTCCCAACACCGTTTCTTAGCTAAGATACGTTGACAATATCTTGGTTTTCTATCCCAGACGTTTCATTATCCAGACCCTCAACATCAATGTTGTCGAGCCATCAATGAAGTTTACACTGGAACTCGATATAGATGGCAGATTTCCTTTCCTCGACGTCATCCTGTACTGGTCTCCTGATAGCGACAAACTTCTCTTCAAACATTAGAGAAAACCTACGAACAAAGGACGATCTTACACTTTCATTCGCACCAAAAGAAGTGTAATTTTTGGCTTCTTCTTGAGAGCTCTTCGCATCTCCAGCCGTTGTTTCCTTGACGAAGACTGCATCTACATACCACAAGATTTCACACGTCATCAGTTTTCACCTTTCTTCATTGGAGATTGCAGACTCAAGGCATAAGCTATCTTCAACAAATGCCCCATGGAACAGTCCTATAAGCAGATCATAGTGCTCCCATGTGGTTATGTTGCCAAGAATAGTCGCCAGGTACTTGCTAAGAGCAACATAAATGCTTCCACCATAAACACATCATCGATCAAAGATCTCACTCTGAAACGTAGCCCCACATCTCTAATTTCCCAAGCGGGCGTCTTCACCATCCCCTGTGAATACTGTCCCAAGAAATATGTATTGAAAACAGGTAGAAATCTGTCGGTCCGCCTGAACATGCATCGAAACTCCAGCAAGAGAGACGATCTAAGGTACGCCTGTGTCCTCCACTGGGACTCCATAGGACATTTGATGAATTGGGATGAGGCTCAGCTCGTCCTCACAGCACAAGGTCTTAGACGCCGACAATGTCTGGATGTCTCACTAATCGCCGTCACCGACACCATAGAACATAATACTGGAAGCTACACAATTTGAAAAACATTAGCATACATGATACCACACCAAGCAAAGCACCACCTACCTAACAACGCAGGAGTCACATAATCTCCCTGTCTACCCGTCCTTATCAAAATATGGCATTCTTCAGGTCACCATGTGTCACTCACACCCCACTCTTCGAAGATATATATATATATATATATATATATATATATATATATATATATATATATATATATATATATATATATAGTCTTTTATCCACTTTATGCTACAAGTGATCACTGTCCTATGACAGAAACATTTTCAAAAAATGTGTTCTAGTGTTTGCTCACGAGTCATTCTAATCCAATTTGTCGGTATTTATTACCAAGGATTATACAAAGTCGTTTAATGATTCTCAACACGGTTTTTTAGAGGCCATTCCTGCCTGACAAATTTGCTGAATTTTTTTAATAAAGCATTCTAGGCAGTAACTCACGAAAAATAAATTATGATGTTTTCTGTTTGGATTTTAATGAAGCTTTAGATAGAGTACCGCACAAAAGACTGATATGAAAACTGGAAGCTCATAGTATAGTAGGAAAGGTTTCAACAAGGATCTAGGCATTGTAAACAATTGCAAACAATGCGTCTTCATGAATGAAGTGAAATCAGAATGGGGTTTAGTCACTTGGGGCGTTTCTCAAAAATCAGTTTTAGTCCATTACTGTTAATAATTTACATTAATGACATTGACGAAGGAATAGCAAGTGACATGAATAAAATCGCTGATGAAACTAAAATAGGAGAAGGATACCGCTGAGCTTCAGGAAGATTTGGACAATTATTGTCTTAGTCTGCAAATGGCAGATACCATTTACTATGGATAAGTGTAAAATTCAAATCCATGGGAATGAAAGTAACCTTCATAGTAAAAACCTACGTAATGTAGAGTTTGATCAAACATAATGTGAAAAAGATTTTGGAGTCAAGGTAAGCTGAAATGTGAAGCCAAGACAACAGTGCCTAAGTGTGCACTATAAGGGTAACAGATTACTTGGATTTATATCAAAAAGTTTAAGTAAGTAATAGGAGGGCAAAGTAGAGAATGAATATAAATGAATTGGAGAAAATGCTGAGAAGGACGGAAAAATTAATGCATTCTATAAGGAATCTGTGATACGAGGGATTGAGAGCCTCGAACCTTCACTCTCTTGAAAGACCGAGTGAGGGAAAATATATTTGAGGTAGGTAAGTGGAGGACTAGTATAAATAATTGCGTTATAAATAAAGTACTGAGTATATGAAATCAAGAAAATACTCGAAATAATGGATTAAAATTTGATCAATTTAGATTTAGACAGGACGTAGGAAAGTACTAGTTTTCAGAGTTGGAACAGTCTGCCGTGTAGGGTCATAGAAGTTTTAAAAATAGATTAGATAAATATATGAGAGAGAAAGGTGTCCTGTATCGTGTCGTGGCATAATGACCAGTATTGTGAGAGAATGTACCTCGTGAGCAGTTGTACCAGAAGGTTGAGCAGTTGTACCAGAAGGTTGAGGAGTTGTACCAGAAGGTTGAGCAGTTGTACCAGAAGGTTGAGCAGTTGTACCAGAATGTTAAGCAGTTGTACCAGAAGGTTGAGGAGTTGGAAGAAACCTGTTGAAAGATATTGCAGTTGACAGAGGAAAACAAGAGGATTCGTAGTAACCCTCCTGTTGTGAATCCTCAGGACAACGAACGAAGCTGGACAGTGGTTGGGCAGGAAGGGACACAGCTGAAGTTCAAGAAGAAGGTTGGTGAAGTAGATGAAGACCCAGTAGACTGCTAGGGATTAACTCGTTCTCTGTGCTGCCTGATGAATGCGAATCGACTACTGGGAGTAACACGACAAAATACACCAGGGAACGAAGGAACATTGTAGTTGTTGAGGATAGTCAGATTAGAATTATGGATTGGGTTCTCCGCTTGAAGGTTAGGCGTAGGAAAGTAGGGTTTGATTTCCTGAATTTGGGATGGAGGATATTGTTAGCCGCCTTGACTACATTATGAAAGATTATGGGATCAATCCTATCATCTAACTTTGGTTAGCAGGTATAGGGCAGGAATAAGAATAACGAGAAGGAAGGATGCGCTGTAATATGTGGCATTTTGCCGAAATGGGGAACTGGAAGTGAATGGATGTCAAGAGAAAATAACGTCCTTGCTGGCAGAACAAACTCTCCAATGATATTGCAATGCCATTCAATAACAACGGGGACCACTTCTACAGCAGAAATGACATGTATGCCAGGAATATGTTTTTTTTTTTTGTAGGGCTGAAGTGAAGGCATTGCCTAGTTCAGTGGAGGGAGCTGCTATGTCTTTAAATTAGTTAGATGTATGGATGCTTGGGAGAAAAGAGTGAAATATCGTAAAATAAAATTAATTATCGTGAACAATCAGAGTTGCGATATTATGCGTTTTGTGGATGCCAGTTGTAGGTGACGTGAGGTAAGATTATTGGTTAATATTGGAGATTCATTATGTAATAAGAGCAGCAGCAGAGATGTTGGAAGCTCAGGGATGAACAGGAGATCAGGGATGAACAGGAGATCAGGGATGAACAGGAGATCAGGGATGAACAGGAGATTAGGGATGAACATTAGATCAGGGATGAACAGGAGATCAGGGATGAACAGGAGATCAGGGATGAACAGGGAGAGGAAACTGAAGAGAGGGTCTCTAAAATTATTTTACACAAATAGTCGTAGTGATAGAAATAAGATTGACGAGTTGAGAGTAGTCGCATATATTGGTAACATTAATGTATATACAATAACTGAGACATGTTTAATTCGAAGAGTCGGGACGTGGCTGCCAAATGACACTTAAAGGGTTTCAAGTTGTTTCACCTTGAGAGAAATAACAGCAAAGGAAGTGAGGTAACACTTGAATTGCTGTATAAAAGGGGTATAAAAATTGAAGGAACACGCAGTCTCTATGTGAAACTCCTTCAGGCTGAGGGACTCACCACCTCAAAACTACGTTTTCGAAGTTGATGGACAGATTACATAGTCTTTGCGTCTCTACTGCGTCTGTATTCCACTCAAGAAGCCTCCTGTGTGAGCGAAACGATTTGGAATGAAGATACCTAACTGTTTCACATATGTCTTACATATGAACTTTTTGGTATTGTTTACCATTCAGTATATAAGTGTCTTCTCCGCTCATGTGCTGTTTTTCCATTAAGACTGATGGACTTAACACATTGACTTCAGGCTGACCGACTGATTATCTTTCACCGTTCTTCTCTGAAGCCACAGACTGGCGAAACGTTCCCAGAATAAATATACTAAAATGTTGCATCCATTGCATTTATCAACTATGTTGATAAATAATTTTCATCTGAATATTTATTTTCAGATGAGTTTAAAAATTTAAATGGCCACAGGATACAGTTTGCAGTCTCAAAATACTTCCCATACAATAACTACACTCTGCAGACTGACCGGGAAGGAATGGTAATCGTATTAAAAGACTCTGTCGACGCCAGACTGATGATGGTTCTATCAGCTGTGCTCAATTACAGGTAGGCATTTGAAATAACTTTTATTTTTAAACTACTTACTAAAATCTTTGGAGGAAATGTAAATTTGTTAATTCTGAAATAACATTTAGACAATTTGTATTAAATACTACTCAAAATGCTAAAGATGGTTTTTGTCATAATGTTTATAACCATGAAATATTAAACTGACGTCATTTCTGAGGTCAATGTGTGGTGTGAATATAATACAGAGAATCCGTAGTTTGGAGATTAAGAGGAGGTCTGGGATTACCAAAACTATTATCCAGAGAGCTGAGGAGGGGTTGTTGAGGTGGTTCGGACATGTAGAGAGGATGGAAGGATAGAGAATGACTTCGAGAGAGTATAAATCTGTAGTGGAGGGAAGACGTGGTAGGGGTCGGCCTAGGAAAGGATGGAGGGAGAAGGTAAAGGAGGTTTTGTGTTTTCTAGGGGCTTGGACTTCCAGCAAGCATGCGTGAGCGTGTTGGATAGGAGCAAACAGAGACAGATGGTTTTTAGGACTTGACGTGCTGTTGGAGTGTGAGCAAGGTAACATTAATGAAAGGATTCAGGGAAACCGGCAGGCCGGACTTGAGTCCTGTAGGTGGGAAGTACAGTGTCTGGATTCTGAAGGAGGGGTGTTAATGTTCCAGTTTTATAACTAGTGAGTGATAGAGTGAATGATGGTGAAAGTTTTTCTTTTTTCTGGTTACCTGCCTTGGTGGAAAACGGCCGATGTGTTAATAAAAAAAAATGAAATTTAGTATTGTTTTACATCATTATTTAAAAATTAGAAACTAATCACAATTGTGAAAAAATAACGCACCCTCCGTTCAAATATTATTAGAGATGTTGCATTCCTAATATTACATTATTCTAATATATCTCTTGATGAATTATGCCAAGAGGTTAGTACCCTATTATATTTCTTTTTGTTTGGCGTATTTGAATGATATTATGGTATCAGTATTAAATCAAGAGGCGCACGGAAAATATATCCTTTCACGACGCTATCAATCTAGCCAGTCAAAGACCTAGATGTAACCAAGATGGCCAGCTGTACAAGATACTAGAGGACAACATTATACAGGAAAGGATTCATCCAGCTAATTGTATCAACGAGAAACCAAGATTTTTTGTGCTCTTCTCTGAGGAGAGCACTTCCTTCCATCGTTATATTTGTGTTACTGAGTGTTTCATTATCCCCATTTATTGCAGCAAGAAGCTTTCAGGTTAGTCAATTTATCCAAAGTATTGGTTGTAAATGGTATGTTGAAACTGACAAACCTAGTATTGGCCAGTAGGCCTGACGCACTGCTCCTCCTTTCTTATGTTCTCAAGAGCACTTCTTATATGAGTTTAGATCATGAAGTTAGTGAGGGATAGAGAAGTGTTGGGAATTATGAAGGTTTCACCGCGGGTACCTGCTGCAGAAGATGGTGAACTTTAGCAGGAGGAAAGAAATAGTATAATGTACCGACACAATGGATAGAGACAAATGCAGTATAATGTGATCCTTTATTGACAACGTTTCGCCCACACAGTTTGCTTTATCAAGTCACAAACACACCTACATTGGGAAAGAGAGAGGATCTGCGTATATATATAAAAAGAGAATGTAACGAAGTGAAGTCTGGTTAAATATATTGAAACTTACTTCTTTGGTAACAGGATCTAAAACTACTTGACTTGAAATATATTAAATTCAAGAAGGACCTGCCTGGCTTGAGTCTGAAAGAGTGCTGCAGTGGTGTGGAAAAGGACACTTGCGGACAGTTCAGGACATTTAATAAAGAAAACATTTCGTTATGAGTGAAGCCACGCATTGCAAAACGTTCCTTTTTATGAATGTCCTGAACTGTATACAAGTGTCCTTTTCCATAGTCTGTCGATATTACCATAACATTTTTAACCTCTTGAAGTATTCCACTCTGTTGTGACCTGTTGCTATGTGAGATAACGATCATATGGTGATTAGTAACAACTCCAGAATCCTGCGGTTCGATGAGTCTTCTTAACAATGAGTCGTGTGCCATTGTAACTGATCAAGTGGTTATGTGAATTTGTGTGTGAAATACAAGTGTTGTTTGGGTGGTAATTTTGCTGGCATGTTAGGGTTCAGAAATGCGTGTGAGAAGATCTCTTGACGTTTCTTCCATGTACGTATATGTAATCACACTCATTACATGTGCCCATCCATTGTGTGAACTTGTTGGTAATGTCCCTTACTGGTGATATTCAGTTAGTTGGTGAGATTATATATATTTATATATATATATATATATATATATATATATATATATATATATATATATATATATATATATATATATGCCATGCCGAATAGGTAAAACTGGTCAATTAGGTAGAACTCATTTAAAATTAAGTCCTTTCTAAAATTTTCTTATTCATTTAAAGATATTTTTTCATTAATATTAATATAAAAATTAATGATTTTGTACCAATAGAACCTTAGGAAACATACCTAACCTTATTATAATAAGCGCAATTTAATTTAGCCTAATTCAAATAAATATTTTATATAAGTTTTCAATAATTTAATAATAAACAAACAATGAAATATTTTTTTCGTTAGATTCAGAATGATTTTTTGCGAAATTATTGCATATACAAATTTTCGCTTGCCTTATTCGGCAAGAAGTGCGTTGCTATTTAAACCAAAATGGAAAATTTTACTTATTCGGCACGACATATTTTTTTTATTATTAACACATTGGCCGTCTCAACCAAGGCAGGGTGGCCCGAAAAAGAAACGTTCATCATCATTCACTGTATCACTGCCTTGCCAGTGGCGTGCTTGCACTACACTTATAAAACTGCAACATTAATAGTTTAATTTCTCACGTTGCACAGCGTGGAGAACCGCGTATCACCTGAACGTGTCTTGGGATCTGAAAATAATGGAATCTTTACTGGGACGTTGGGGATGCTCCAACGTGAAGAGGTCGACATCGCAGGATCTCTAGGATCAGGAGAAACCCGAACCAAGATTTTAGAGCTTGCTGGTGTACACCAAAAAGACACGATCAGCTTAGTGTCTTTGAAGGCCACACCCGTCCCGCAGCACCTCTCTATAATAAGACCATTTACTGGTCGGTCTTTTACTTTCTTTTCCTCTTCGACATATGTTTTACAGTAATATTTTTTTATAATAAAAAATATATTATTTTCAAAAAAATTAAGCTTCATGGACAAGTGACGAATTATTTGCTGTTATCTGTCTTTTAACTGGTTATTTTGATTTATTTTTTCATAAATTGGATTTAAAAAACTAACTAATAACACTAAGTATAAAATGTAAGTAAATTTAAAAAAGCTATGTAAATATCATATAAATTATTGCCTTTTCGAGATATTTTAATTATTAAGGGGAACTATGATTTAAATTTTAAAATTTAAAGAAAACCAACAAATAACTGTTCCTATATACACTATTTACACTATTGTTCTTCACTTCAAGAGAAAGTTAAACTGTCTGTATCCTCATCAGTGTTTTTGAGAGCTTTGCTTATTTGCTGCCCAGAGTTCATAGATGAAAAAATCTCGAAAATTTATGAAATAGCTAATGATCTATGTAAAATACTCAAGACACCTAACTGATAAATCTTTTAAAATTAATAGAAATGCTTCCTACAACTCAAAAAGGGACAACCAACCTTATTCAACTAAAAATATATTGGTTCTCCCTTACAATGAAAATTTGGTTGATATGCCTTCTCTACTTAAGAATATTAATATCAAAGTTGTATTTAAAAATCTTAATACAGAAAAAAATCTTTTCATAAAAAAATACTCCCTAAAATGCTAACGGGTGTGTCTACAAGATTCCTTGTAAAATATGTGATAAAATTTATTAAGGTCTAACTAGTAAAAGTCTTGAACTAAGACTAAAACTACATAAATATAGCATTAGAAGTAGACATGATTCCAATGGTCTGTTTATTAATGTAAGAGATTCTAATCCATCCAAATGATTTTCAAAAGGCTGAGAAAGTTGTATGTAGCAGGTCTATAGTCGTAAGGAATATAACAGAATCGAGTTACATAAAAAATAGTTTTGAAAATAATATGAATTTTGCTTTTAGACTATACAAACTGGATTTATTTATAATTAACAAAATTTTGGAAAAAAATTCGGTACATTAGACAATAGAAACTCTAAATGCTTTGGTAAAATATTTGCTAATTTTCATAGATCCTTGACTACCTACCTACATCATCATAAAAAAGGATCTGCAACCGAAATGATCTTAAGTGAGAGAACATCATTTAAGACATCATTTTAACATCTTGAAGTTAAAATATCCCTCACATGTTATTCGGAATTTACGAAACTGAACAGACAAAGTCTTCACGGATAAAGCAATCTTTCTTAAGTTATTAATAAGCTGTTTGGGGAAAGAAAACAAATTAAGGAATCTTTAACAGGTAATAAATAGGATTGAAATGTATTACATGTATTTAAGACAGAATTGTTTGATTGGTATTTAAAAACAAATATTTTCCTAAGAAGATAAACAACTTGCAAAACTGACAAGTTGATAAATAAGACACTTGTGCTTCTTCAGTCCAGTGCAGAGGAAGGTGGAAGATAAGAAACAGTTTGAGGTAATCAGTCCCACAGTCTCCAATCGATGTGTTCAGTCCATCAGTCGTGATAAAAGTGCAATATATTCGCAGACATGGGACTTATATACTTCTGACAGATGTAGTGGAACAGTGGTAGGCGGTGTATAAAACCCATTAGAGGAAGCAGTTCGTACCTAAAGGGCAGACAAGTTTTGAAGAATTCCTTGTTTGAAGATCCCAAGATGTTGGTATGTCGATCCCAAGATGTTGGTATGTCGATCCCAAGATGTTGGTATGTCGATCCCAAGATGTTGGTATGTCGATCCCAAGATGTTGGTATGTCGATCCCAAGATGTTGGTATGTCTGAAAATCGATAAGTTGATAAATGAGACGCATGTGCATCATTAGAAGGTGGTGCACTCCACACCAAGACATGTGCATCATTAGAAGGTGGTGCACTCCACACCAAGACATGTGCGTCATTAGAAGGTGGTGCACTCCACACCAAGACATGTGCATCATTAGAAGGTGGTGCACTCCACACCAAGACATGTGCATCATTAGAAGGTGGTGCACTCCACACCAAGACATGTGCATCATTAGAAGGTGGTGCACTCCACACCAAGACATGTGCATCATTAGAAGGTGGTGCACTCCACACCAAGACATGTGCGAACCCATCCGGAAGCGCGAAAATAAAAGATTAAGTCGAATGAACATGTTTCTGTTAAACCAGCAGAGAAAAAGAATACCCGTCTTAGTCCACAGAAACCCCCGATCTGTCTTATTTCTGGAAAGTTTCACCATCAAGTGGCGTCTCCAGACCAGTGCAGAGGAAGGTGGGTATTTACACTGGTGACTCGGCCGACCACTGCTCCACTTCAGCTATCAGCAGCGAATATGCTGCACTTTTATCAAGATTAATGGACTAAACACATCGACTGTATGATGAGGGAATGATTACTTCAAACTCCTTCTCATCTTACACCTTTTTCTGCACTGGACTGAAGAAGCCACTGGCTGCCGAAACATTTAAAAATAAAGAATCAGAAATTTCCTCTGTCTCATTTATCAAAAGTAATAATAAACTTTTCTCAAAAATTCTTGGAATATATCGGTCATCCGAATATATACACACTACGAAACTGAGTAAAGTATAACCTGGGTTATAAAATGATTTTTTATTAATATCGACATCCAAATTCGGAGTATTCATTGAACGCTTTTTCCAGGTAGTCTCTGGTTGGCATTATTGGTGAGCGTTGGAACACTGAGTTTGATCCTGTGGTCGTTGCATGGGGTTTGGAGGAAGGTGACAGGAATGTATGGGGTGAACCTCAACACCACCCTTCTGTACAGCTGGGGAACTCTCCTAAACCAGTCACCCTGCGACCTTTCTTTCGGTAACTCAGGAAGGGTATGTCTTTTCTCTGCCAGATTTAAATTTTCTAAACACCTTGTATACGTAGATGTATTTCGGATGGTGAGTGATCCGAGAAAGATATCTGTATTGTATAAGCCTGATACTGTACAGGCTTAAGAGAAGAGTATATGTCAGTGAGAGGGAAATGAATAGTGCTGACTGAGGCATAAATTTAAATTGCAGTTAAATACTAAAAATGTAGATCTCAAGCGAATTAAAATATGTATTCGCAATTTATCATATACACTCTAACATCCAGGTTTAAAAAAATCAAATTGGGATAAAAAAAAACAATTGTGGCCTTTGCCAACAAGCATCTGCTTTGGCTTCAAAACATATGCATTTCTAAAATACACAAGAACATTTAGTTTGATTCCACTTAGATTTTAACATAATCAACTAATCCGTGTTGAAGGCTGAAGCCAGTTGAAAAAAGAGAAATTAGAACCAAAATGAACCCAACATTTCTTTAAGGAACATTGACCAACGTTTAAAGTTTAATTAAGTAAGCAAATAAATATGCTCCTTAATTATTAAGTAAATTTTGAATACAGAGCTTACATTTTTTAATGTTCCTCAAGGCACACAGATGTAAAGTGTACATGAAGGTACATTATGTAAATTTAATCTAGAATAACTTTATACAGTGAGATACTGTGACTAACTTCTGATCAGAAGAGACGCCATTGTTATATCACATAAATCCAATTGATTAAAAAACATTAGTCCATTAAAACATACTCAGCCTAAAATCAAGGTGAAACTTCCTATGTGAAAAGTTCATCAACTCTAAAAGTTTAAAGCTGACAAGTAATTGCACAGAATCCAACAAAATTTCCGATTATACAGAATTAAACCAATAACTTGATATCCATTTCAGTAGATAAATGAGCCATCATTGATTTATTTAAACAAGACGGCAACGATAAGCAAGTAGGGGCTCTGGTGGTCTGGTGGCTAAGGCTCTCGCTTCACACGGCGAGGGCCTGGGTTCGATTCCCAGCCAGGGCAGAAACATTGGGCGTGTTTCTTTACACCTGTTGTCTATGTTCCCCATCAGTAAATGGTACCTGGTTAGTCGACTGGTGTGAGTCGCATCCCAGACAATGACCTAATCTGCGAAATGCTCAGCATAACAAGGGACTTTCTATATAGTAGTATGTCACTGATGTCAGCTAGGACTGTATACCATGTACATGTACTTGTAGTAAATAAAGATATTATTATTATTATTACATAGTATTTGTGGAATGGAATGAAATGTAATCCAAGTAGGATGAATATAAATCTAATTAATTGGATCAAATATTAATTATCAGTATAAGACAATTTTTTTTTTCAACAGGTCGGCCGCCTCCCACCGAAGCAGGGTGACCCAAAAAGAAAGAAAATCCCCAAAAAGAAAATACTTTCATCATCATTCAACACTTTCACAACACTCATACATAATCACTGTCTTTGCAGATTCGCTCAGATACGACAGCTGAGAATAGTCCCTCCCAGCTGTCACTATCCCAGACCCCTCCTTTAAAGTGCAGGCATTATACTTCCCATTTCCAGGACTCAAGTCCAACTAAATCAATTAACTGGTTTCCCTGAATCCCTTCACAAAATGTTACCCTGCTACACTCCAACAGCTTGTCAGGTCCCAAAACCATTCGTCTCCATTCACTTCTATCTAACACGCTCACATGCTTGCTGAAGTCCAAGCCTCGCCCACCTCTACCCCGTCCCTCCAACCTTTTCTAGAACGACCCCTACCCCGCCTTCCTTCCCTACAGATTTATACGCTCTCCAAGTCTAAATGACCAAACCACCTCAACAACCCTTCTTCAGCCCTCTGACAAATACTTTTAGTAACTCCACACCTTCTCCTAATTTCCACATTTCGAATTTTCTGCATAATATTTACACCACACATTGCCCTTATCTTAAGATAGGATTATTATAATCATATTTACATATTTATTATTTAAATTTCATTCTATTAAAATAAAGTGTTTATTTTTCTTGTTATTAGTCTTTTCCTGAGAAGATTGGCGACAACCTTCACAAAGACAATCAACACTGATTAGTTGATTGTCTGTTATGACACAACCTTGACGTCACGGGTATGACAACCACAACGCTGAAGTACGGTAGTAACTTTTGATACATCTCATGCTGACATTTCCATACGTTAATAGTTTTCTAGTTAGTATCAAAAGTGTTTCAAAGTCATCGCATTAGTTTTTGCACTGCCTGTAAAACCCAATGTTTGAAATAATAAACAATCAATGTTTCAGAGAGGGGAAAAACTTTCTCAGGAAGTATGTATGGTAGGTGGTTGCTGTTGCTGATCTCTGTTGTTAAGTAAATACTTCCGATATGTAGCATGTAAATATCTCTCCTCGTTATAATTCCAAGTTATTACTGCTAGTTTTAACCTGTTCCCCACCAAAAAAATTTCTTGTTTTCAGCAAAATTTCTTGACAGAGCCTCTCCCATTCTTTCATCCGCTCTTCTTTTGCATACTTCAATCCCAAATCCAAGGACTATATGTAAATTCTCAGTGTATATATTCTGAGATATAAACCTCCCCAAGAGAGTCACTCCAAGGGTTATACTCATCAGTATATATTCACTGATTTTCAACTGTAATTGAAACTTATGCCTCTCTACACTAATCGTCTTGTGTGCATTGTCGTACAAGTGTCTGGGATTATGTACTGTATTGTGTTGATAACTTTCTTGGATACCTATGTGATAAAAATACTATTATCTCTCATCCAATGTTAATGAAAATAATAGAAACAGTCGACATACCAACTATTTACGAGTCGTGAACAGTCGGTATGTCGTCTTCTTATAGACAGTCTGAACTCAGTGTCATTAAGATGTCGGGTTGTGTTGCGGAGGTAATATATTATACGTTATTTATCAAAGCTAGCCTGTAATGATCAACATTTTCTTAAATTTGGAGCTTTGTGTATTTCTTCGATACAGAGCATTAAATCAGTCTTTCACTTCCTCTGTTGGCAGTTTGATTGTTATTCACTGAATACAGATATTTCTTCATAGGAGCGTGGCTGGTGGACCGTTTTGTTATAAAGGTGTTAGTAGGGACGAGGCAGGTGTTTTGTCTGGTTATTACCACAGGGTAATGTTGCTCATCCTGTGTTTACAGGTGTTAGTAGGCGCGTGGCAGGTGTTTTGTCTGATCATAACCACAGGATACAGTTCTTCATTAATCGCGCACCTGACAATCCAGGGAAAGACGAAGCCTCCGGAAACATTAGAGGACCTGGTGGCTCGAGACAACTGGAGGTGGGGCATGGAGTCATGGGTTCTCAGTGGGTCACCCAAAAATTTCTTCGCCGCTAATAACGATCCAGTGGTGAAAGAGATAAAGAAGAAATTGGAGGTGGTGAGTATTTTTAGTATATAATAAAAAATCCTGAAATAAAAGAATGTCTCTGATGTAATGGAATGAAGTAATTTAAACTTTCCAGGAAAAGAAGGAATTCTACAGAGGGATGATATGGAGTGTACGAAAGTTGTCCCAGCAATGTTGGAATCGTGAGCAAAGTCATCAAATGTAAGAGTCCTACTGTGGTTAGGCTAGACTGCATGATTCTCAAAGAAGGTCTTGTTTTCATGCCATGATTATCAGTTGCCATTCTTCGTTCAGTTAAAGACCATCATCACAACTGTCAACTTTAAAGCGTCAGCCCAGAACATGCGCTTTTTCCGTGAACTGTGTGAAGACGTGGATGCTAAACACCAAACACTGTTATTCCATTCATAAATCCGCTGTCTGCCAAAGAAAATATTTTCACTCGATTTTCTGAGTTTAGTGAAGAAGTGAAGAGTTTCTTGGCCGGTCACAATACAGACTAGCTGCTCAGCAAGACAAACTTTCTAGAATTTCAGGCATCATTTGGGATACTTGGCAGACATCTTCGAAGATGTAAATAAACTCACTGGAAACTGCAGGGTCGTCAGAGCAACTTTATTCATTAGGCAGACGATGTCGATGCATTCATCACAACACTGCAATTCTGGAGGAAACGTATTCAAGACGGAAATGCGACTCAGTTCCAAAAACTTTCTGAAGATAGCAGAGAAGACGCCATCAGCCAGGTGCTGAAGGCAGAGATCAAAGAGCTACTTTACTTCCTTAGGGTAAATTAGCAAGCTTCAATTACTAATGAATTTTATGAAAATGATGAAACTACTGTTTTTGTTTATATTTAATTTTGTAAATATTAAATTGGATGTGAGTTATGGTTACTTTTACATGTGTGTTATGGTTACTTTTACATGTGTGTTATGGTTACTTTTACATGTGTGTTATGGTTACTTTTACATGTGTGTTATGGCTACTTTTAGCGCTTGTTTGTGATCTTCAAAGGAAGCTTAGCCTCGATTTTCATTTGAGTAAGTTTTAATTTTCATTCAGAATTTTGTTTACTTTGTAATAACTGCAGAATGTCCCTTCCTATAGGCTTTCAACCGTTTATACATTTTGGGCTGTGCACGTCCTAATTTCTCAACTGTAATTAAAGAAAGTACTCGTGATTATGTTTGAAAGAGTCGTCCGATCGTCTTCAAGAATGCAAAGACAACTAGTCAAGAATTCAACTTTTGAGCAGCTTATTACTCTGAAAAAACTAGTGATGATTTTTTCTAATTTACTTTATTCTTTCAAACAGTATTTTGATTAGGGTTTAATAAGTTAAGGTGCAGAATATCACAACAGCTGCCAGAATACTTCAACAGCGCGTTCAGGAAATATTTCAACAGCTGCGTGCGAAATACTCCAACAGCTCTCAGGAATACACAACAGTGCTGCAGGAAAACTCACACAGCTGCTGCAGAAATACTCACAACAGCTGCGTGCAAATACCACAACAGCTGCGTCAGAAATACACAAACTGGCAGTGTATCACACAGCTGCTGCAGGAAATACTCACACAGTGCAGGAATACTCACAATACTGCTGCAGAAATACTCACAACAGCTGCGTGCAGGAAATACTCACAACAGCTGCGTGCAGGAAATACTCACAACAGCTGCGTGCAGGAAATACTCACAACAACTGCGAACCGAATTATATAATCTGAGCAGCGAGTCTCTTCCCTGATGTAGCAAGTTCTTAAAGCCTGAAAGTTTGTCATCTGTAAATGTTAAGAAACTTAGAGATAGAAACGTTTTCAATACGAATCTAAATTTAGCATGGTTGCGATGTATACTGTATAATGGAGTAGTTAGAACTGATAATGTGGGAGATTATGTTTTTGGATAATAATGGGGGAGTTTGTGTTTTTGGATAATAATGTGACATATGTTCTATTCTGATGGGCCTCACATAGAGTGAGTCCGCACTCGCTTGTACCTTTATACTGCCCTGGTCTAGATGCATCACCCTTCCAGACAATGGACTTTTAAGTAAATATTGTACTATTGTCCACAGAGTTACTCCACTGTTCCGAAGGATCACTTTTATACGATTAATATTTATCTGTATTTTACTGTATCATTTGACAAATTGCAAAATCTTACTGACCTTCATATAACACCACACACCAATAAGGTATAATAACGTAAATAGCTTTATTATCGCACCGGATAATGTAAATGCATCAGCATTTAGAGTTCATGGACAAATAACAAAGTAAGATTATCTTCAAATCTAGACTAACTTTAGTATAGGGTAATGTCCTGCCTAGGATATTTACTCCCAGATCCCTCATAATCCCCAGTTCCTATACAAGGCCTCTGAGATGGAGCTAAGATGGACGCTGGTTTTGTGCGTCTTGGCAAGCCGTGCTGGCTTGAGAAAAGAGGGTCACCTTATTAAGAGGTAGAATAATATGCAGCAGTCGATGAATTCCAATATTACATCCTGACATATGTCCTCATGTGAGCTGATAGTGAAGTCCGGAAATAAGTCGAAATTTCGCCATTTTATTGCTTGTCCTTTGGTCCTCGTGAGGGTAAGCGAAGAAATACTAGTGGTAAAAAACGAGGACTCTATTTTTAAGGTTATTTAACCCTGAAAATGTATGGAATAGGAGGTAGGTTACTGAAAAAAGTGAACAGTTTTTACGAGGATAGTGAGGCTCAGGTTAGAGTGGAAAGGAAAGAGGGAGATTATTTCCCAGTAAAAGGTAAAAGTAGGCCTTAGACAAGGATGTGTGATGTCACCATGGTTGTTCAGTATATTTATAGATAGAGTTGTAAGAGAAGTGAATGCTCGGGTGTTGGCAAGAGGTGTGGGGTTAAAAGATAAAGAATCTAACACAATGTGGGAGTTGTCACAGTTGCTTTTTGCAAATGACACTATACTTTCGGGAGATTCTGAACAGAAGTTGTAGAGGTTGGTGGATAAATTTGGTAGGATATGTAAAAGAAGAAAATTAAAAGTGAATATAGGAAAGTTTAAGGTGATGAGGATAACCAAAAAATTAGGTGGCGAAAGATTGGATATCAGATTGGAGGGAGAGAGTATGGAGGAGGTGAATGTATTTAGATATTTAGAAGTGGACGTGTCAGCAGATGGGTCTATGAAAGATGAGGTGAATCATAGAATTGATTAGAGGAAAAAGGTGAGTGGTGCACATAGACGTCTGTGGAGACAAAGAACTTTGTCCAAGGAAGCAAAGAGAGGAATGTATGAGATTATAGCTATACCAACACTCTTGTATGGGTGTGAGACATGGGTGGTGAATGTTGCAACAAGGAGAAGGCTGGAGGCAGTGGAGATGTCATGTCTGAGAGCAATGTGTGGTGTGAATATAAAGCAGTGAATACGTAGTTTAGAAATTAGGAGAAGGTGCGGGAATACCAAAACTCTTATCCAAAGGGCTGAGGAGGAGGTTGATGAGGTGGTTCAGACATGTAGAGAGGATGGAACAAAATAGAATGACTTTGAGAGTGTATAAATCTTAGTGGAGGGACGGCGGAGTAGGGGTCGGCCTAGGAAAGGTTGGAGGGAGGGAGTAAATAGGTTTTGTCTGAGAGGGGCTTGGACTTCCAACAAGCATGCGTGAGCATGTTAGATTAATTAAAACGAATGAAGACAAATGGTTTTAGGACTTGACGTGCTGTTGGAGTGAGAACAAGGTAACATTTATGAAGGGATTCAGTGAAACCGGCAGGAAGGACTTGATTCCTGGAGATGGGAAGTACAGTATCTGCTCCTTGAAGGAGGGGTGTTAATGTTGCAGTTTTATAAGTATAAGCGCGCCTCTGGCTAGACAGTGATGGATGTGATTGATGATTAAAAAATTTCTTTTTCGGGTCACCCTGCCTTGGTGAGAAACGGCCGATGTGTTAATAAAAATTTATTTAACCTTTATAATAACCTATGGTTTATGCCATTTGAATGAAGAACCAATAATTAAGCTTCCCTTGGCTAAAGACGCCAAGAGTCTCAGGCTCTACTTTTTGTATTATCTAATTGACTTTTGGCTCATCTGTTTAGTTCCAATACTTTTCCTTTAAGAAAACTAAATATAAATAATTACGACTTGTCAGCAGTACACTTTATATGCTGAATAAGCAATGAAATAGATTAATTGTAAAGGTTTAGCTCTTTGGATCAACAACTTTTTCTGTTCTCTTATCACAGTAACGTAAATTAAAAAGCTTACAGGACTAATATTAATATAAGCTGTAAATACAATCTTACAGCTAAAAATATTACATTTTGAATTTAATAACTCTTTTTCATAAAATTAAATAGTAATTTATTCTTTCTCTTTTGAGGCATAATTATTAATTAATAAGATTTTACACACTGGTGAATAATAAACATTTATGAGATACATAAATGATATATTTTTAAATCTGTAATCAACATAATACGAATATATTTTCTGACGAAACAAAAGTGTTAAATTTCTTAACAGTATCTACAGAAGTTTTAAAATAAGTTATGTTCAACAGAGATGTCATGCAGATGTATGATATCATTTTTAATTAATTATATTCTTCCATGTACATGTACATCAGTTCGAGACTGCAGATGAAGCACTCTTAATGGTTAGAAAGGGAAGGTGCACTCTCTTCTCCTCTAAGTTTTCCATCAGGGTTATAATCGAGTCCTTCTACACTGACAGCTACGGTCAAACACCTTACTACATCACCAACGATGGAATTAAACTCATAGCTGAAATTGGGTGGGGATTTAGGTAAGTATATTTTCTTAATGCCTATGGTCCTCTTTTTAAGGAAAAGTTAAAAAAAGGTAGATGTTATTGGTCCTAAGTGTAAAGTATAAGAAAAAATGCTATTATCCCAGGAATAGTGATGTGTTCTTATTCGTTTTGAGATAGCAATGTATAGATTTTTCTACTCTTGAATATAGGTTTTACTGCGTAATGTGATTTTCTAACACTTTCCAAAAAATTATGATCCTGAAAATATTATTTTCACCTGAACTTTACTAAAATAGCTGTTAACACCACAAAGACTTGCCTCTTCAACAAAATGTTTCATTTTCTCCAATATAGGAAAGGCGCCCCATATTATGCTCGTTTTAAGCAGTTGTTGGTGCAGTTGAAAGAATCTGGCATTATCGACCGATGGACTCATGAGGTGATAGTCAGAAGAGTGAAGGAGAACAGAGGAGGTGCAGCTCTCCACCCTCAGGAGTCAAATGGGGATTCAAATAATGTGAGTATAGTATGCGATACATATACATATATATGTCGTGCCGATTAGGTAAAACTTGCGATTAAGGCTTAAATAGCAACGCTCTTCTTGCCATATAAGACAAGCGGCAATTTGTGTATGCAATAATTTCGCAAAATCATTCTGAACCTAACGAAAAATATATTTCATTGTGTTTGTTTTATATTATATTATTGTAAATGTATCTAAAACCTATTTAGTTGGGTTACGCTAAATTAAATTGCACTTGTTATAATAAGGTTAGGTAAGTTTTCTAAGTTTCTGTTGGTACAAAATTATAAATTTTTACATTAACATAAAATAAAAAAATATATCTTTAAACGTATAAGAGAAATTTTAGAAAGGACTTAATATATATTATATATATATATATATATATATATATATATATATATATATATATATATATATATATATATGTATATATATATATATATATATATATATATATATATATATATATATATAAAAGATCAAGTAAACAGGTGATATCAAAATTGAAAAAATAATGAGAATAGCAATCCTTGTCTGACTATACATTGATAATGTGAGTAGTCACCTTAATTCTTCTATTTTTCATAGTGGTTTTCTTGCTATATATATATATATATATATATATATATATATATATATATATATATATATATATATATATATATATATATATATATATATATTTAAAACGGTCTATTGGTTTAGAATGAGAATAAATAAAAGGAAGTGATGCTAATCCCTGTCTACGTTTACAGGTCGGTGAGACAGAGGTGTTGCGTCTACGTCACCTTCAAGGAGCGTTCTTCTGCTTGTTTGTCGGTTATGTCGTTGCTTCTGCTGTGCTGCTGTGGGAGCAATGTTGCAATTACCGTACAGCATTTTAGTAGCGCTGTATAAGTTTCTTATTTGATGCTCTTAAAGACTTTTGATCACAGGAATTAACAGTATTGTGTCTCCAAGTCTAAATCTTCATTCCCTCTTATTACCCAGCCTCTCTATGGTTGTAGTTCATCTCTGTAAAAATAATAAGTTCAGCGCATCTCCATGTTGTGATCACAGTAATATCTGATATGTTCTGCTACTCCATGTAATTTTCATTAGAATAATAACAGTTACTTCAACAATTAGTTGGTACATGTACATGGACATGTACAGGGAAGATCACAATGTTTACTTTGATGTGATTTGTTATTTGTCTTCATGACCTTCATGTATCTCCAATTTCATGACTATATACATAATAATGTAGGAGGTATAATAAACCTTCAGAAGTGATAAGACAGGATGTTCCTCTCACTCCTTGTTAATTAAGGGAATCAAAACAATTTTAATCAACAAAACAATTTGGTTATTTATTTATTTAATTCACATTTTCCTACGTTCTTTTTTTTAAACTAAACTTGTGTAACTTGAATGAATCGTTTCACTTTTCTGTTTCTTTCGTATGAAACATTTCTTTTGTTGATCACTTAATGTATTTTCTTGAAAATGTTAATAAAATCAATATTGCATTTGTTTCTTTTCCTGTTAAGTTTATTATCCACCAGTACTAGGGTGTATTTTTTTCAGACATATTATCAAGATTGTAGATCCTCTACTTTGTAAAAGATTACGGACATCGTCGTTGTTGTTGTTGCCATGTTGGGTTGGGTGTCGCCCTTGTGGTGCTGTGGAGGATGGGCTCCAACGATAACATGGAATGTATGGTTCGCTAATACTTAGCTTATTGATGAATCCAAGAAGTCGCAGCCATCCCCGACTCCTACACAAGGGAAACATCTATGGCCTCACTCTCCACAGGGCTGTAAGATAATCATCAAGGGATTATAATTTATTGCCCCAAAGGAGCGTATGTCCATATTTCAGTCTTAGATGGACTGAAAGGCGTTTTACTCACTGTTTTGGACTAAAAAGTCCACGCATAACCGCCGTCAATAGGTAAAATTTGTTGTTCTTGACTACAAGAACTGCGCAGTCCCCTGCATGACCAGAACATCAAATTCTTACCTTGCTCGTGTAACTTTGAGCGATGGTGTTGGCTCCACCATATACGGCGGAAATGCTGTCTTGATTGTAGAATGCCGCTGAAAAATCACCGTCTTGTTTCGATGGAATTCACTTGCGATTGTCTCTATGTTTGTCTTTTTGCAGTAAGAA
Organism: Cherax destructor; assembly: GCA_009830355.1. Lineage (NCBI taxonomy): Eukaryota > Metazoa > Arthropoda > Malacostraca > Decapoda > Parastacidae > Cherax > Cherax destructor. Next base: position 19,177 of record WNWK01017215.1, on the reverse strand, counting down.
GTTGCGCACACTTCTGAATATACTGCAATGTTGATGTTATTCACTAAACGCGCTGGAACAGAGTTCTTATCTTATTTCCCGATGTTAGTGGAGATTAAATTATTAACGGACGCGTCGACTATTGTCTATGTTGATTTACGTCGCCTCGCGCCGCATGACCCCTAGAGTCGTATGACCTCTACGGAGCCTGTATTCAATCTGACCACTCGTGCTGCCTTTTGCAGTCTCATGCAGCCATGTGGTGCCACGAGGTGCCTCGTGGTGCTGTGGTCAGCACAATTCGTGACACACTGTTGACAGTACATCTGGCTTGAATTAAATTGTTTTTCTCAGCCAGACGCGCCTCCTCTGGCCCTTTCCTAAGGGAGGAAAGGGTGAGGGCCCTTAACAAGGGTAGTAAGGAGAATTTTCTCCACAGGTGCCGCCCTCGTGGTGCCGCCCTCGTGGTGCCGCCCTCGTGGTGCCGCCCTCCTGGTGTCGCCCTCCTGGTGCCGCACGAGCCTACAGAGTTTAATAGTAAGGAGACACATGTAATTTCGTGGCAAGTATTGTGATACAACATGGGACTGATTCTGTTTGGTCAGAAACTACTTAGAGATGAATCATTTCCTTCTTATTTCGCATAAGTCTGTTACATGAAGTGTTTATACGTTTTCTAGAAATATTTTAGTAAAACTTTCAGTATCTATGTTGTTTATTCACCAACTGGAATGCTAAGGTCTCGGTTCCATATTTATTTTATTAAAATTTAAATGTACTATTTCTGGGATATTCCACAGGAAATTAAACCTTACAAAACGAATTTCAATTTAAAACATAAGAATGGTGGAACACTTCAACAGGCCAGTAGGACTGCTGAAGTTGTTACTGTATCTTAATTTGTGAAATTTGACTTTATACTTTGACTAATTTTGAGATAACTATTATATATTCTCTTATTAGCTCACTAATGAATATAAACCTTTTCCTCACTGTGAAAAACCTCTTAAAACCGGTGAGAATCATCACAGATCACAGATTGTTCCACATACATACAGTACCTCTAAGCATGGTAGGAAATTTGCTTAATAAAATCACGGTGGATTGCATTTGTTCACACACTAACTTCGTATCAACTGCAGAGTGGAATCTGGAGCACGTTGCATGCCACAGCAACGGCAACTATATGTCAATCCTCCGTGTTCCATTCATGTCCACTTGGTGGAGGACATGTTGACTGTGGTTTGTTGTCTTGGTACCAGATCATCACCTAAGTAAGAAAGCACTTCTGGTAGGCGGTAGCTTCTTTCATCTGCACTTTTAATTGTATGGGATCTGGGCTGACTGACTTTGCAAATAAATCTACCTGGAGGTCGTTCCTAAGGTCTACGCCACAGCAGCTCTGACCTTTACCAGCCCTCCCGGTGGAACAGGGCCTGATCAATCAGGCTGTGACTGATGGCAGCACGTATTCAAAGGAACGAACCACAGTCCAGCTGGTCAGGTGCTGTCTTTAGGTATTTGTCCAGTTCCCTCTTGAAGCCAACCAGGGGTCTATTGGTAATTCCTCTTATGCATGGTGGAAGGCTGTTGAACAATCTTGGGCCCCGGACACTAACTGTGTCCGGGACCCAATGGGGAAATATTGCTCCATCTGCCTAGTCTATTGCTTTTGTAGGGAGTGATTTATGTGTGCAGATTTGGGATCAGTCCCTCTAGGATTTTCCAGGTGTTGATTATGATGTATCTCTCTCTACTGAGTTCCAGTGAGTACAGGTCAAGAGACTCCAACCATTCCCAGTAATTAAGGTGCTTGTCTGAACTTAATCATACAGTGAAGGTTGACTGTACATTCTCTAGGTCTGTGATTTCACCTGCCTTGATTGGAGCTGTTAGTTTACAGCAGTATCCCAGCCTAGAGAGAACAAGAGACTGATAAAAAGATCATCATTGGCTTGGGATCCCTTGTTTTGATAGTTCTCATTATCCATCTTATCCTTTTCCTCGCAGATGTGATAGTAACACTGTTGTGATCCCTGAAGGTGATGCCCTCTGGTGATGCCCTCCAGTGCATCCAAGACATTGTCATAGTGGTCCAGTAGCTGCGAGAGGCAGAAGCGACCTGCTCTAGAACCATGTTGCCCTGGACTGTGCAATCTTTGGGAATCCAAGTGGTTCGTGATCATGCTTCTTAAAACTCTTTCAAATATTTTTTTGATGTGGAACGTTAGAGCTATTGGTCTAAAATTATTTTCTATTTCCTTAAGGAAAAGGAGGAGAAGATGTAAACTAGAAAGAGAAAGGCACTCCCTATACAGGTGAAGGCAAAGAATAACAGAGCGGCTACAAGAGGCCAATATATCTGAAATACGTTGGGAGATACTGGTCAGAGAAATAGCAAACATCGAACTAAAACTAAAGGAATCTTACATGAATCAAGAAACGCGGGAAGAACTAAAAGCCATAAATGAAATTGAAAGAAACCCAAAGTAATTCTTTTCTTATGCCAAATCAAAGTCGAGAACAACATCCAGTATTGGGCCCCTACTTAAACGGGATGGATCCTACACAGATGACTGCAAGGAAATGAGTGAGCTACTAAAGTCTCAGTATGACCAGACTGAAAGTCGAAGACCTAAATGATTTTTTATGAGAGTGCCACAGAACTTGATAGAAGCAAACCTATCTGACATTATCCTGACGCCAAATGACTTCTAAAAGGCGATAAATGACATGCCCATGCACTCCGCCCCAGGCCCAGACTCATGGAACTAAGTATTCATCAAGAATTGCAAGAAGCCCCTATCACGTGCTTTTAACATCCTATGGAGAGGGAGCATGGACACTGGGGTCGTCCCGCTGTCACTAAAAACAACAGACATAGCCCCACTCCACAAAGGGGGCAGTAAAGCATTTGCAATGAACGACAGACCAATAGCGCTAACATCCCATATCATAAAAATCTTTGAAAGGGTCCTAAGAAGCAAGATCGCCACCCATCTTGATACCCATCAATTACACAACCCAGGGCAGCATGGGTTTAGAGCAGGTCGCTCCTGTCTGTCCCAACTACTCGACCACTACGACAAGGGCCTGATGCTCTAGAAGACAGAATGCAGATGTTATATACACAGACTTTGCAAAAGCCTTTGACAAGTGGGACCATGGTGTAATAGTACACAAAATGCGTGATAAAGGAATAACATGAAAAGTTGGCAGATGGATCTATAATTTCCTAACAAATAGAACACAAAAGGTAGTATTCAACAGAGTAAGGTCTGAGGCAGCTACTGTGAAAAGCTCTGTTTCACAAGGCACAGTACTCGCTCCCATCCTGTTCCTCATCCTCATATCGGACATAGACAGGCATATAAGCCACAGTGCCGTGTCTTCCTTTGAAGATGACACCCGAAATTGCATGACAGTGTCCACCATTGAAAACACTGCAAGACTCCAAGCAGACATCAACCAAATCTTTAAATGGGCTGCAGAAAACAATATGAAGTTCAATGATAAGAAATTTAAATTACTCCGATATGGAAAACGTGAGAAAATTAAAATTTCATGGGAGTATAAAACAAATTCCAACCACACAATAGAGCTAAAAACTAATGTCAAAGACCTGGGAGTGATCATGTCAGAGGATCTCACCTTCAAGGACCATAACACTGTAGCAATTACATCTGCTAGAAAAATGACAGGATGGATAATGAGAACCTTCAAAATCAGGGATGCCAAGCCCATGATGACACTTTTCAGGTCGCTTGTTCTATCTAGGCTGGAATATTGCTGCACACTAACTGCACCTTTCAAGGCAGGTGAAATTGCTGACCTAGAAAATGTGCAGAGAACCTTCACGGCACGCATAACTGCGATAAACCACCTCAGTTACTGGGAACGCTTGAAGTTTCTAAACCTGTACTCCCTAGAACGCAGGCGGGAGAGATACTTTATTATATACACTTGGAAAATCCTAGAGGGATTAGTACCAAACTTGCACACGAGAGTCCCTCCCTACGAAAGCAAAAGACTCGGCAGACGATGCAACATCCCCCCAATGAAAAGCAGGGTTGCCATTAGCACGTTGAGAGACAACACAGTAAGTATCAGGGGCCCAAGACTGTTCAACTGCCTCTCAGCGTACATAAGGGGGATTACCAATAGACCCCTGGCTGTCTTCAAGCAGGCACTGGACAGGCACGTAAAGTCGGTACCTGACCAGCCGGGCTGTGGTTCGTACGTCGGACTGCGTGCGGCCAGCAGTAACAGCCTGGTTGATCAGGCTCTGCTCCACCATGAGGCCTAGTCACAGACCGGGCCGTGGGGGCGTTGATCCCCGGAATTCTCTCCAGGTAAACTCCAGGTATATGGAGTCTGTTTATATCTATCAATTTTAGCGACTGTGGAATGATACCCATCTCCATGGCATACTTAAGACAGGCGAAAAGGGTTTCTTGCAGATCTTGATGAACACCGAGTTCCACGAGTCTGGGCTTGAGGGAGAGTACATAAGCACGTTGCAAATGTCTTTTACGAAGTATAGTGGAGTTAGGTTTGTCCAAAATTTGGCATACATTGATAGGGTTTTGATGCTCATTCATTAAAAATTCATTCGGATTGTCCTTCTTTAATCTGATTAATGGTTCGCTAAGCACACTCAAACTGAGACTTATTTCTTTGTTCTCGTCTTTGTAAGTTTCATTTTGTCTGAGCAAGGGCCCGATACTTGATGTGGTTTTTGCCTTGTTTTTGGCGTATGTGAAGAAATATTTCGGATTTCTTTCAATTTTATTGATTGCTTTTAGTTCCCTCTGTCTCTCTTGGATCCTTTTTTAATCATTCGTATTAAGTTCAATATTTTCCACCTCCATAGTCAGTGCATTCTTCCGAATTTCAGATAATCTAGCCCCCTTGAGAAGCTCAGTAATTGCACGCCTTCGCCTGTAGAAAGAGTCTCTCTTTCCAGTTTTCTTCTCTTCTTTTTTCTTAGAGGAATATGCCTTGAGAATACTTCAGCTGCCAAAGAGTTGATCTTTTTAAGGCATTGGTTTGCATCCATGATATTCAAGATATATTCCTACCATGTTTCATTTACCACATGATTTATTTGATCACAGTTAATGTTCTTGTTCTTGAAATTGAATTTGGTGAAGGGAATCTCGTAGCTGTATTCAGTTTGCTGGTCAGCACCCCAGTGTAAACAAGCTGGTCAGCACCCCAGTGTAAACAAGCTGGTCAGAACCCCAGTGTAAACAAGCTGGTCAGAACCCCAGTGTAAACAAGCTGGTCAGCACCCCAGTGTAAACAAGCTGGTCAGCACCCCAGTGTAAACAAGCTGGTCAGCACCCCAGTGTAAACAAGCTGGTCAGCACCCCAGTGTAAACAAGCTGGTCAGCACCCCAGTGTAAACAAGCTGGTCAGCACCCCAGTGTAAACAAGCTGGTCAGAACCCCAGTGTAAACAAGCTGGTCAGAACCCCAGTGTAAACAAGCTGGTCAGCACCCCAGTGTAAACAAGCTGGTCAGCACCCCAGTGTAAACAAGCTGGTCAGAACCCCAGTGTAAACAAGCTGGTCAGAACCCCAGTGTAAACAAGCTGGTCAGCACCCCAGTGTAAACAAGCTGGTCAGAACCCCAGTGTAAACAAGCTGGTCAGCACCCCAGTGTAAACAAGCTGGTCAGCACCCCAGTGTAAACAAGCTGGTCAGAACCCCAGTGTAAACAAGCTGGTCAGAACCCCAGTGTAAACAAGCTGGTCAGCACCCCAGTGTAAACAAGCTGGTCAGCACCCAGTGTAAACAAGCTGGTCAGAACTCCCAGTGTAAACAAGCTGGTCAGAACCCCAGTGTAAACAAGCTGGTCAGCACCCCAGTGTAAACAAGCTGGTCAGAACCCCAGTGTAAACAAACAAGTCTTGACTTCGATTAGTTTGTGACCTGAATTAATTGTTTTTGATACTGTTATATTTTAGTGTTGTTAACGTGTGGTTTTTAATGAGGAAGCCTTTTGAAATATCTGTGAGTAGTGTCCAAAGCAACGAGGAGGTATTCCTTGTCACTGGCTAACCAGTGACCAGGTAATCACTAAGTCTAGGTATGAATCTTAGTCACACGAAAACAATGATAAAGTATTTTTTTTCAAACATTACACCGATGTTGGGAGGAAAAAAATGCATTAAACCGGCAAATAGCAATAAATATAATAATATTGATTTTTCTCCTGCAATTTAATCAAATTTTAGTAACTTATTGTTACCCACAAGTATGAAAGATTAACAATAAATCTCCTATTTTTTTATTAACACATCAGTCGTTTCCCACCAAGGAATGGTGGCCAGAAGAAGAAAAACTTTCATCATCACTCCATCACTGTCTTGAAAGAGGCGCGCTTATACTACAGTTATAAAACTGTAACATTAACACCTCTTTTTCAGAGTCCAGACACTGTACTTCCCATCTCCAGGACTCAATTCCGGCCTGCCTGGTTCCCTGAATCCCTTCATAATTGTTATCTTGCTTACACTCCAACAGCACTTCAAATCCTAAAAACCATTTGTCTCCATTCGCTCCTATCTAACATGCTCACGCATGCTTGCTGGAAGTCAAAGCCCCTAGCACACAAAACCTCCTTTACCCCCTCCCTCCAACCTTTCATAGGCCGACCCCTACCCGACTTCCCTCCACTACAGATTTATTCACTCTCGAAGTCATTCTATTTGTTCCACCCTTAGTACATGTCTGAACCATCTCAACAACCCCTCCTCAGCCCTCTGGATAATAGTTTTGGTAATCCCGCACCTCCTCCTAATTTCCAAACTACAAATTCTCTGCATCATATTCACACCACACATTACTCTTAAACACGACATCTCCACTGCCTCCAGCCTTCTCATTGTTGCAACATTCACCACCCATGGCTCACACCCATGTAAGAGCGTTGATATAACTATACTCTCATACATTCCCCTCTTTGCTTGCATGGACAAAGTTTTTTGTTTCCACAGACTCCTCAGAGCACCACTCACCTTTTTCCCCTCATCATTTCTATAATTCACCTCATCTTTCATAGACCCATCTGCTGACACGTCCACTCCTAAATATCTGAATACATTCACCACCTTCATTCTCTCTTCTTCCAATCTGATATCCAATCTTTCATTAACTATTTTTTTTGTTATTCTCATCACCTTACTCTTTCCTATATTCACTTTTAATTTTCTCCTTTTACATACCGTACCAAACTCATCATCCAACCTTTGCAACTTTTCTTCAGAATCTCCCAAAAGCACAGTGTCATCTGCAAAGAGCAACTGTGACAACTCCCACTTTGTGTTAGATTCTTTATCTTTTAACCCCACACCTCTTGCCAACACCTGAGCATTCACTTCTCACAACCCCATCCATAAACATATTGAACAACCATGGTGACATCCCACATCCTTGTCTAAGGTCTTCTTTTAATGGGAAATATTCTCCTCTCTCCTACTTACTCTAACCAGAGCCTCACTATCCTCGTAAAAACTCTTCTCTGCTTCAGTAACCTACCTCCTATTCCAAACATTGGCAACATCTGCCACATTGCCTCCCTATCCACCCTGTCATACGCCTTTTCCAAATCCATAAATGCCACAAAAACCTCTTTACCCTTATCTAAATACTGTTCATCTATATGTTTCAATGTAAACACTTGGTCTACACAACCCCTACCTTTCCTAATAACTCTACCATACACTTCCCCAGGTTTACTCAACAGACGTATTCCCCTATAATTTTTGCACTCTCTTTTGTCCCTATGCCTTTATACAAAGGAATTATGCATGCTCTCTGTCAATCCCTAGGTACCTTACCTTCTTCCATACATTTATTAAATAAAAGCACTAACCATTCCAAAACTATATCAACACCTGGTTTTAACATTTCTATCTTTGTCCTATCAATCCCAGCTGCCTTACCCCCTTTCATTCTATCACTGCCTCACGAACTTCCCCCATACTCACAATTGGCTCTTCCTCACTCATACAAGATGTTATTCCTCACAACTTTCCTATCTTCATCATTTAACAATTCCTCAAAATATTCCCTCCATTAACCCAATACCTCTAACTCTCCATTAATAACTTTCCTCTCCTATTTTTAACAATCAAATCAATTTGTTCCTTAGGCTTCCTCAACTTATTAATATCACTCCAAAACTTTGACTTATTTTCAACAAAATTTGTTGATAACACCTCACCCACTCTCTCATTTGCTAAATTTTTACATTGCTTCACCACTCTCTTAACCTCTCTTTTTTTTTCTCCATATACTACTACCCCTTTGCATCACTTCTACTTTGTAAAAACCTCTTATATGCTAAGTTATCCTCTCTTGCTACTCTCTTTACATCATCATTCCACCAATCGCTCTTCTTCCCTCCTGCACCCACTTTCCTGTAACTACAAACTTCTGCTGAACACTCTAACACTACATTCTTAAACCTATCCCATACATCCTCAACCCCATTGCCTACATTCTCACTAGCCCAACTGTCCTCTAACAGTTGTATATATCTTTCCCTAACTGCCTCCTTTAGTTTATAAACCTCCACCTCTCTCTTACTTGCTGCTTCCGTTTCCGTTGTATCCTATCTCACTGTAGCTACAACTAAAAAGTGATCTGATATATCTGTGGCCTCCCTATAAACATGTACATTCAAAGTTTAATGAAAGGTTCCCAATTATCATTTGCACCTGACACCCCAAACTTACCTACCTCACCCTATTTAATTGTTTCTCCTATTTTAGCATTTAGGTCTCCTACCACAATTACTCTCTCACTTGGTTCAAAAGTTCCTACACACTCGCTTAACATCTTCCAAAATCTTTCTCTCTCCTCCTCTTGAAATTAAATATAGACACTCTGACGGAGCCTTCATTAACAAAACGTTAAGTTACCGTAACTTAGAGTCTTAAGAAATTTCGTACTCAACGTAACATCGTCTTAAGACAAGCTTGCACTGCTGTTTACAAGTATCAATTTTTTTACTGAAAATTATTGCTGGACAATTTACCTCAAAGTTCTACAATGTCACTTGAAATATGCATTAGTTGCCTATTCCCACTTACACGTAAACAAGTGTACTTAGATATATGATGTAGACGTTGCTGCTTCTGTCGCTCACTCTCCTCTTCTTACTGTCGATGTTACATCTTCTATTGTAGTGATTGTGCTTTCTCCAGCTCATCATGCTGCTAATTCTGTATTTACTATTGCTGCAGTTGCTCCTACTGATCCTGCTACTGCTCCTTCACATGCTTGCATTATTACCATTTCCATAACCACCTCCTCGTCCTCCCTCTCAGTCCCATACTACTCTTCCTCTTCCTGTTGCTATTGCTGCTGCTGCTGCTGCTGCTGCTGCTGCTGCTGCTTGCGTCACGACGCTCCTCGCATATAAATACTCCAGAGTGAGAGCAGCGTGGAACACTTGCTTGGAGTCGCTCCCACGGGAAGGAAGACACTGTGCGAGGAAGCATCTCAAGGTATCGTGACTATTATATCTCTAAGAGTTTTCTGTCTCTTTCATGAATACATAAATGAGAGCAACGGCAGATCTCTTTTCACTATCCCACAGTTTCTGGGTTGAAACTATATTTTACATTTTATGATAATAACTTGCGAGGCGGTCCATACACATAGCCTTATATTCGATTGTTTATGGAAAGCGAAATGTATTTTCTTCTACCATAGTTAAAGCAGTGTAATGTTTCCTAATGAACAGACATTGCTAGAAAATAAATATTTTTACTTGTAAAAAATGTATGTACGTTCTTACTAAATGATGCACAGAGATTTCCATATAAAAAAGGAGAATTGTGTTATAATGAACACTGAACAATATATGTCTCCCTTAAAAAAAACTGTCAATTACAAGAACTCATCTAAAATTAAGTCCTTTCCCTAAAATTTTCTCTTATACGTTTAAAGATATATTTTTTTATTTATGTTAATGTAAAAATTTAAAATTTTGTACCAAAGAAACTTTGAAAACCTACCTAACCTTATTACAACAAGCGCAATTTAATTTAGCCTAACCCAATAAATATATTTTAGATACGTTAACATTAATTTAATAATAAACAAACACAATGAAATATATTTTTCGTTATGTTCAGAATGATTTTGGCGAAATTATTGCATACACAAATTTTCACTTGTCTTATATGGAAAGGTGAGCGTTTATTTAAGCCAAAATGCAAGTTTTACCTAATCGGCACGACATATATATATATATATATATATATATATATATATATATATATATATATATATATATATATATATATTTTGTCTGCCGATTAGTAAAACTGGTAAATTTAAACAAGAACTCATCTAAAATTAAGTCCTTTCTAAAATTTTCTCTTTATACGTTTAAAGATATATTTTTTATTTATGTTAATGTAAGAATTTATATTTTTGTACCAAAAAACTTTGAAAACCTACCTAACCTTATTACAACAAGCGCAATTTATTTGCCTAACCCAACTAAATATATTTTAATCGTTAACATTAATTTAATAAAAACAAACACCATGAAATATATTTTTTCGTTATGTTCAGAATGATTTTGGCGAAATTATTGCATACAAAATTTTTTGTCATTTTGGCAAGGTGAGCGTTACTATTTAAGCCAAAATCGCAAGTTTTACCTAACCCAATAATATATATATATATATATATATATATATATATATATATATATATATATATATATATATATATATATATTGCCGATAAATAAACGTCAATAAAGAACTCTTAAAATTAAGTCCTTTCTAAATTTTCTCTTATACGTTTAAAGATATATTTTTTTATTTATGTTAATGTAAAATTTATATTTTTTTGTACCAAGAGAAACTTTGAAAACCTACTAACCTTTTACATCAAGGAATTTAATTTGCCTACCCAATAAATATATTTTAGATACGTTAACATTAATTTAATAATAAACAAACCAATGAAATATATTTTTTTCGTTATGTTCAGAATGATTTTGGCAAATTAGCATACACAAATTTTCACTTGTCTTATTGGCAAGGTGAGCGTTCTATTTAAACCAAAATCGCAAGTTTTACCTAATCGGCCGACATATATATGTCGTGCCGTTAAAAAACTGGTCAATAAGAACTCATCTAAAATTAAGTCCTTTCTAAAATTTTCTCTTATACGTTTAAAGATATAATTTTTTAATTTATGTTAATGTAAAAATTTATAATTTTGTACCAAGAGAAACTTTGAAAACCTACCTAACCTTATTACAACAAGCGCAATTTAATTTAGCCTAACCCAACTAAATATATTTTAGATACGTTATCATTAATTTAATAATAAACAAACACAATGAAATATATTTTTTTCGTTATGTTCAGAATGATTTTGGCGAAATTATTGCATACACAAATTTTCACTTGTCTTATATGGCATATATATATATATATATATATATATATATATATATATATATATATATATATATATATATATATATATATATATATATATATATATATATATATAATATATGATATTTATACGTTTAAAGATATAATTTTTTAATTTATGTTAATGTAAAAATTTATAATTTTGTACCAAGAGAAACTTTGAAAACCTACCTAACCTTATTACAACAAGCGCAATTTAATTTAGCCTACCCAACTAAATATATTTTAGATACGTTATCATTAATTTAATAATAAACAAACACAATGAAATATATTTTTTTCGTTATGTTCAGAATGATTTTGGCGAAATTTTGCATACACAAATTTTCACTTGTCTTATATGGCATATATATATATATATATATATATATATATATATATATATATATATATATATATATATATATATATATATATATATATATATATATATATATATATATATATATATATACGTATATGATATAAAGTGGGAAATGCCTGCAGCGTTCTGGGGGCACGCGGCCCACTGCCGGGGAGTTGGACGAAGTATTTGACACGTAGCTCTGAGTTGTTATCTATGTTGTTTTACTCCCTATTGTGTTTTGTCTTGAAATAAAGTTTGTATAAAAAGATGGGGTGGTAGGGGAAGTGGAATATTCAAATGGCTTCAGAAAGAAATCTAAATATTCTTCCTTGAAGTCTTTTTATCCACTTCTCCTAGGCAATGGGTCCCACAATTGACACCAGAGGTGGACCCCATCCTATACATATATATATATATATATATATATATATATATGTCGTGCCGATTAGGTAAAACTTGCGATTTTGGCTTAAATAGCAACGCTCACCTTGCCATATAAGACAAGTGAAAATTTGTGTATGCAATAATTTCGCCAAAATCATTCTGAACATAACGAAAAAAATATATTTCATTGTGTCTGTTTATTATTAAATTAATGTTAACGTATCTAAAATATATTTAGTTGGGTTAGGGTAAATTAAATTGCGCTTGTTGTAATAAGGTTAGGTAGGTTTTCAAAGTTTCTCTTGGTACAAATTATAAATTCTTACATTAACATAAATGAAAAAATATATCTTTAAACGTATAAGAAAAATTTTAGAAAGAACTTAATTTTAGATGAGTTCTTGCTAATTGACCAGTTTTACCTAATCGGCACGACATATATATATATATATATATATATATGTCGTGCCGATTAGAACTGGTCAGTCAAGAACTCATCTAAAATTAAGTCCTTTCTAAAATTTTCTCTTATACGTTAAGATATTTTTTCATTTATGTTAATGTAAGAATTTATAATTTTGTACCAAGAGAAGCTTTGAAAACCTACCTAACCTTATTACAACAAGCGCAATTTAATTTAGCCTAACCCAACTAAATATATTTTAGATACGTTAACATTAATTTAATAATAAACAAACACAATGAAATATATTTTTTCTTTATGTTCAGAATGATTTTGGCCAAATTATTGCATACACAAATTTTCACTTGTCTTATATGGCAAGGTGAGCGTTGCTATTTAGCCAAAATCGCAAGTTTTACCTAATCGGCACGACATATATATATATATATATATATATATATATATATATATATATATATATATATATATATATATATATATATATATATATATATATATATATATTGTGTTTGTTTATTATTAAATTAATGTTAACGTATCTAAAATATATTTAGTTGGGTTAGGCTAAATTAAATTGCGCTTGTTGTAATAAGGTTAGGTAGGTTTCAAAGTTTCTCTTGGTACAAAATTATAATTTTTACATTAACATAAATGAAAAAATATATATATTTAAACGTAAGAGAAAATTTTAGAAAGGACTTAATTTTAGATGAGTTCTTGCTAATTGACCAGTTTTACCTAATCGGCGAATGGAAACAGCAAGAAAGAGAGAAGTGAAGATTTATAAACTAACGGAGGAGGGAGGCAGTTAGAGTAAGATATAAACAACTATTGGAGAACATATGGGCTAGTGAGAATATAGACAATGGGGTAGAAGTTTGTGGTTATACTAAAGTTGGTGCGGGAGGGAAGAAGAGCGATTCGTGGATTGATGATGTAAAGAGAGTAGTAAGAGAGAAAAAGTTAGCAAATGAGAGTTTTTTACAAAGTAGAAGTGATGCAAGGAGGGAGGAGTATATGGAGAAAAAAAGAGAGGTTAAGAGAGTGGTGAAGAAATGTAAAAAGAGGGCAAATGAGAGAGTGGGTGAGATGTTATCAACAAATTTTGTTGAAAACAAGAAAAAGCTTTGGAGTGAGATTAATAAGTTGAGAAAGCCTAGGGAAAGAATGGATTTGTCAGTTAAAAATAGGAGAGGAGAGTAATTAAATGGTGAATTAGAGGTATCGGGAAGATGAAGGGAATATTTTGAGGAATTGTTAAATGGTGATTAAGACAGGGAAGCTGTGATTTCGTGTATAGGGCAAGGAGGAATAACATCTTATAGGTGTGAGGAAGAACCAGTTGTGAGTGTGGGGGAAGTTCGTGAGCCATTTATATGAGATTGGAGGGAGAGAGTTAGAAGAGGTGAATGTGTTCAGATATTTGGGCGTGGATGTGTCAGCGACGGGTCTATGAAGGATGAGCTGAATCATAGAATTAACGAGGGGAAAAAGGTGAGTGGTGCACTGAGGAGCTTGTGGAGACAGAGAACTTTATCCATGAAAACAAAGATGGGAATGTATGAG
>WNWK01017214.1:0-42949 GCA_009830355.1 Cherax destructor | reverse complement strand
TGTGGTTCGTACGTCTTTTTTGCGTGGGGCCCAAAGTAAAAAACCTAATTGATCAGGCCTTGTTTCCCCACTGGGCCCTGGTCATGGACCGGGGCGTTGCCCCGAACCCCCACCAGGTATACCATCTTCCTTTTTCATTGAACAAAAAACGGGAGTAGAAAATTAATTAGTATTAAGTAATATAAATTTAGCATATATCTTAATGAGCTTTAACCCAATACTATAAATTTGCTAATAGTTTATTTTTCTTTTTTTTTTTTTTTACAAATAAATGTTAAATTCAGATACCATTTATAATTATAAAAAAAAAATCAAAGCAACTTACAATAGTATTTTGGGGTTCATTTTTTGAAACTTTTTACTTTCACAATCACACCCCAACTCTTTAGTAAGTATTTTCTTTTAAAAACCACGATCAAATAAACATTTTTCCAAATCCGTAAAAACACAAACAACTGAAAAACTTTTAAAGACGTCGACCAAATTATATTCATCTTCAAAAAGGAAACTTGTTTTGCGAAACAAAATCATTGGAAAAAAAGGTTGCAAATTATTAATTGTTTGAGCAAAAACCTATAGTAACAAAACATTATCAGAGCTTACAATTAAAAAAAATAAACCTTTTAATAATAAACTAAAAAAAAAACAAAGAAAAACACCACAAGGCCCAAAATTTTTTTTTACTATTGAGGACATGATTATAGTAATAAATCATGTCCCATCTCGTTGAATCTGAAGTCATTATTTTTAGAGAATCACCACTTGTTACATCACCTTCTCTTTTCCCACTTTTCAACTTTTTTTGTAATTGGGGCCCTTTTTAGAAGTCTAAAATTAATTTTGGGTTTTTAACACCTATGGGTGGGTGTGGGGAGAGGGTTTACCTTTTTCCCCGGGGTCCTTACCCTGGGGCCCCGGGAGGCTTCCGGGGGCTGGCCTGATCGACCAGGCTGTTGGTATCCACACTGCAACCTGTTGTGATTAGGTACTGACATGAACTTCCCAGGTTCTTCTAAGACAACTTAAGGGATTTATTGGTAACTCGTGCATAAAAAGAGGGTGTTGAGTATTGGTACCGCACTCGCTGAGTTGCCTTAGTGTAGTCATCGTGCCCTTTGTTTAGCATATCCTACACCGTCTGTAATTCGAGGGGAAAATGTTAGAACTCGAAGATGTTCAGGTAGGATGTTGCATTGAATGAGGAAAGGGGTGTCTGAGGAACAGGGAAAACATGTGCCCAAGAATGAGTCAGGGGAAGCCTTTAAAGAAATTAATGTAGTCAGCAGCAGCAATGGGGGGAGAGAGGAAGGAAGCCTCTGCATCACCGTTCTCATCACGATTCTCTTGTGGTCACTAGTTCACCACTCAACCCCGACCTTGTTCACTTGCCATTCACTCGTTGCATCCTACTGACTTCATCAATCAGTGCCCTCTCCCAGCGTTGTGTTTTTACTACTGTGGGGGACCAGTCAGGAATATTAATATATATATAATGCGGGTCTAGTTGTAGCTTCTTGCTCCGATAAAATGTTAATTTATAGAAAGATGCGGCGCATTATTTAACATTATATACTTAAAGATTTTTCATAATTGGCGTAGGTTTAAGATGTTAAGCGGCTGTAACTTACCATGGCCATAATAAATGCTATAATTTTGCTATTTTTTTAATTAGAACAAAACTGGGCAAGCCGAGGCATGCTACAATAGTTATATCAGGTGCTCAATCACATTTGACTATATATTTGGGGATATTTAATAACCTCACTGTCCTTTGTCTTAAGCCATACATATAATGTCTCATTACATTTAATAATTTTAAGATTACTGGTCGAAGCATGGATCAGTCGTCCTGGGAAACCGTAAGGGAGCTGCTCCAATATTCATTTTGATAAAAAAATACACTGTTAGTTTGCTCATTGCATTGTTAGTTTGATAGTCATAGGGAAACACTAACGGGTTCACTACATAGTTTTCATTGTTTACATATACCATTGTCTTCGTCACTGCCGACGTTGTGATCCGGATATGCTGAGTGTAGGACAAAGCTGAAATAATGTTCAGCTTGACAGTTCTAAACATAAAACCTTAGAACACCTGGGAAGGTTGACCATGCTCTAAATCTTATGTTAGGTTAGGGATGTCAGTCAGCTCTTATAGAACAGTAGCACACAGGGCAAGCAATTGTAAATATCAGCCAAGTTTGTTTACACTCAGAAGTGACTGATGTACTTGTGATACATCAAGATCACCTGTATTTATATATATATACATGGTTTACATAAAACCTTCGCCTCTTCCATTTGTAGACTAACATCACTGAACTGTTGACCCCACTGCACAACATATCCTTGTTGTACCAGAAGACCTTTCTTTGCAACTGAGAAACGTCTTTAAGCTAGGATGCTTTATTTCCAAGCTAATACATTTTTAAATATAAATTTATAATTCATATTCTTTTAGATTTTTTAGTTTCAGTTAATATTTCGAAAGATTATAAATGTTCTGAAGTTCACAGAATCTGCAGAGCTTGATCATACTTTTTTTAGAGTGGATTGCAGAACGTTTCCATAATGTGCGGGTGCTTTATTTTAGTTTTCCTAGGGTGGAATGATTAACATGTTTAAGATATTGTTTGGTGTGAAATAGTGTATAATGTATGCATTTAATATGATCAGAAAGACCTGAGGCAATAGAGAGCATATTTGTATGCATGGACAGACAAGTCTTCATATACTGGTGCCCTTGATGGGTGATATGGGTCTGTAATTATCTACCAGGGACACAGAGTACGAGATCACATATAACATAGTATGTACTGGCAAGAACGCGTCACTATATTGTGGGTATATACACAGGTATACGATAAAAGTAGGTTGTGTACAGAGATGTGGATTGCTGGGTGTATAAATAGTATTTTAATTCATATTTCGGCTATTAAAGATTCTTGATGTTGGTGTACTGGTAATAGGTAACCTTAAGCCTAATACAGTAACTACAAAGTATAAAAGGTGTGCGCCTTTAATTGGTCGTGAATTTTATTCATTTGTTTGCATGACTCGTTGTATATACATCTGGTTTTCAAACCACTCATATTGATAAGTACAGTTTTAGTAATTACAAACTTGTAGAATTGCAAAATGTATAGAAACTTAAGGTTGTGGAGCTTCTCAGACGTCAGTTGGGAACCAAAATTGCAGCAGGCATTCCCACTCTGGATTGCCTCACTGAGGTGCTGCAAGGTAAAAGTGGCAGTCCTTGTTGTTTCGAATCTGGAACCCAGCTTCTTGAAGAAACCCATGGCATGTTTTACCCAGGAGCCAAGGGTATTGGTGGGTCCAATACCTGTTTGTTGAACATAAGAACATAAGAAAGAAGGAACACTGCAGCAGGCCTACTGGCCTGAGAGGCAGGTCCAAGTCTCCCGCCGGCTTAAGCCAATGCCCGACCCAGCCAGGTCAGGTTACATTCACTTAAGGAAGGAGCACGGCATCTGACCTAGTAGCACAAACTAGTCAGGTACAACTCACACCCACCCGCACCCACTCATATATTTATCTAGCCTATTTTTAAAACTACACAACGTTTTAGCCTCTATAACTGTACTCGGGAGTTTGTTCCACTCATCGACAACTCTATTACCAAACCAATGCTTTCCTATATCCCTTCTGAATCTGAATTTATCCAACTTAAAGCCATTGCTTCGAGTCCTGTCAATACAAGATATTTTTAGCACGCTATTTACATCCCCTTTATTTATTCCTGTTTTCCATTTATATACCTCAATCATATCCCCCCTAATTCTACGCCATGGGCCAGGCTCGTCTGGTGCTTGCCTGGTCAACCAGGCTGTTGCTGCTGGAGGCCCGCTGCCCCACATATCCATCACAGCCTGGTTGATCTGGCACCTGGTGAAGATATTTGTCCAGTTTCCTCTTGAAGGCTTCTACACTGGTTCCAGCCGTGTTTCGGATATCTTCTGGTAAGATGTTGAATAGTCTGGGACCCCGGATGTTAATACAGTGCTCCCGTATTGTCCCCACCGCACCCCTGCTCCTCACTGGATTTATTTTACACTTTCTCCCATATCTCTCACTCCAGTATGTTGTTATGGCAGTGTGCAGATTTGGGACCAGGCCCTCAAGTACTTTCCATGTATATATTATCATGTATCTCTCTCTCCCGCTCCAATGAGTACATGTTCAAGACTTGAAGGCGTTCCCAATAATTTAGATGTTTCAATGGCTCAATGTGAGCCGTAAACGATCTCTGGATTTGTTCCAGCTCTGCTATTTCTCCTGCCCTGAACGGGGCCGTCAGCACTGAGCAGTATTCTAAGTGAGGGAGCACTAGCGATTTGAATAGTGTCACCATCGGCATTATTTCCTTGTTTTGAAAGTTCTCAATACCCACCCCGTCATCTTCCTGGCTGTTGTGATCTTTGTCTTGTTATGGTCTTTAAACGACAGATCAGCAGACATAATTATTCCCAAGTCCTTTACGTGTTCCTTTCGTTCTATGTGGTGACCCTCTTGCGTTTTGTATATAGTGTTCCTTTGAGTTCTTCATTTTTTCCATACCTAAGCAGCTGAAACTTATCACCATTGAACGTCATGTTGTTCTCCACTGCCCACTGGAAGACCCTGCTTATGTCCTCCTGTAATTTTTCAGTGTCCTCTACCGTAGTGACTTTCATGCTTATTTTAGTGTCATCTGCAAATGATGATACAAAAGTGTGCTGGGTGTTTTTATCTATGTCTGCTATGAGGATTAGAAACAGCAGAGGTGCCAGGACAGTGCCTTGGGGCACTGAGCTTTGACCTCGCTGATGCTGGATCTTGCCCTGTTCACTACTACTTTTTGTGTTCTTTGTGTTAGGAACTCAAAATCCATCTGCCTACCTTCCCCGTAATGCCTATGGCCCTCATTTTGTGCGCTATCACTCCATGATCGCATTTGTCAAACGCCTTTGCAAATCTGTGTAAATCACATCTGCGTTTTGGTCGTCCTCCAATGCCTCTGTAATTCTGTCATAATGGTTCAGCAGCTGTGACAGGCATGATCGACCCGCTCTAAAGCCATGCTGGTTCGGGTTGTGTTGGTTGTGCTGGTCCATGAACTTTGTAATCTGCCGTCTCATCACTCTTTCAAAGATTTTTATGATGTGAGAAGTGAGGGCTACTGGTCTGTAATTTTTAGCTAGTGCTCTACTACCTCCCTTATGCAAGGAGCTATGTCTGCACTCTTTAAGGCCTCTGGAATTTCACCTAGATCTAAGCTCTTTCTCCACAGAATACTAAGGGCTCTTGCTAATGGTACTTTGCACTGCTTTATAAATAAAGCATTCCATGAATCTAGTCCAGGTGCTGAGTGAGTGGGCATGTTGGCCATTTCTTTCGAAATCTATGGGATTTGTACTAATGTCGGTTAGGTGGTCTCGCAGCCTTCTGCTGGAGTGAAAAATATTTCTGCATTTTCTACCTTGCTGTCATTTAGTGGGTTGCTGAACACTGACTCATACTGTTCTTTTAGAATTTCACTCATTTCCTGTTCATCGTCCGTATACGAATCTCCTCTCAATAATGGTCCAATTCTACAGGTAGTTCTTAGCTTGGATTTTGCATAGGAGTAGAAATATTTTGGGTTTCTTGCAATATCCTGTATGGCTCTTTGTTCCCTTTGTACTTCTTCTGTCAGGTATGACATCTTAAGTTTTGCTCTAATTCCGTGATCTCTCGGTTAAGGCTATTCTCTTCTGTTCCAACATAACTGTGTTTTTCAGCAATTCAGTAACCCGTTTTCTTCTCCTGTACCATCTCCTACGCCTCTCTCTATATCTGATCTTCTTCGGGGTTTCCTCAATGGTACGTGTTTCATACATACCTTGTTGCTTCTGTATTCAGCTTCTCTAGGCACTGGTGGGGATTTAGGGTGCTCATGTCTGATTCCCATGATATGTCTGATAGCTCTTGGTTTTTTTTTCCCAGTCAATTCTATGGTTATTAAAATTAAACTTACTGAACATTCCATCTCTAACATTAGTGTCGCAGTTCCCTAACCCTGAGTTAATACTAGTTTGAACTTCTATGATGTTATGATCAGAGTATATTGTTTTGTAACTGTTATGTCTCTGATTAATTCCTCGTTGTTTGTGAATATCAAATCCAGGGTATTTTCATTTCTAGTGGGATCAATTATCTGTTGGTTTAGTGAGTACTTTTCACAAAGCCTCATTAGTTCCTGGTATGTGCCTGTTGAGCCAGGGTGCTTCCAGGAGTTATTTCTGGTATAACATTATGGTGCCTCATCTTCCATTTTACATGAGGGAGATTAAAATCTCCAAGGATTAAAATGTTTGGGGTGGGATTCTCTAGCCTATCCAGATAGCTATCTATCTTCTTTAACTGCTCTGTGAATTCCTCCGCAGTTGCTGATGGTGGTTTGTATACTAGGATAATTACTAGATTCTTATTTTCCACTTTAATGCCGAGGATTTCTACTATATCATTCGTAGCGTTCAAAACTTCTGTGCAACAGAGAGTATCTTTTATATAGAGTCCTACTCCTCCCTGTGACCTATTAATTCTATCACATCTATACATGTTATAGTTTTCTATCTTAATCTCTCCGTCCAAAACATCCCTTGTATGTGTTTCTGTAAATGCTCCAAACATGGCATTTGCTTCTGATAGAGTCCACTAACATAACTAACTTTGTCATTTTATTTGATTTCAGACCCTGAATATTTGCAAATATGAAGCAGGAGTTACCATTTGGGATGTTTGGTCTTTCTTTGTGTTTGGTTAGTACCACTGGTGATGTCCTACCTGGTATGGCCCCTGGTGCCCATACCCTGGTTTCTCCAGTACTGACTTTGATTGTTTATACAGCCCTGATGAGCTGGTGCCTGTGTTGTCTTGTCCCACTGTTCTGCCCATCTGTCCCCTCTGTACCATTTCCACCTTTTGTCTCTTTCTTTTATCTGGTTGTTTCTCCTTATATCTAAAAAGATTGCTGTTCTTTTTCATTTTCCCTTTCCCTGCTTTCTCTGTATCGTACTGTTCCCTTTATATGGTGGTCTGGGCAGCTCATGTCATAACATTCTCTGGACTGTGTTGAAGCTTGACACATCACTGGATGGAAGTATCTGCACTCTTTGTTAAACCGACACTTTCCTTTCCTTAACATGTTGGCACATTTTCTGGTGTGTTTATTCCAACAATCTCTGTCATAAAGGCACATACCTTTAGCATAGAATCTGCATATGTTTTGGCTGCCTATATTTACTGACTTTGTATTTTCCCAAAGATCTGCAGAATTATCTGCGTTTTTTTCCTCTCTTTCCACTCCTTGGTTTTCCTCGTTATCTGCGCTTTTCTCCTTTGATGACATGGGGCCAACATTTTCCCTGGAAGAGGACTCCCCTACTATATCTGTATTAGAGGCTATGGCTGTGGTGGCGTCCTTAACCAAAACCGGATGTTCACTATGGCTGGGGGCTGGGTCTGGGTCTGTCCTGGGGCTGGGGGCTGAGTTAGCTAATGTTTTTGTCTCCTGTGTTTTTTCCCGTGGATGACTGTTTATTTTTGGGTCAATTGTTGTAGACTGGTCATTCTGTGTGTTATACTTTACCCCTTTCTTATCTTCCCAAGTTCTATATATACCGGGAAGACTATTCAATAGTTCCTCTTTTTCTTCATGCTTATTGTTTATTAGCCTCCTGAGTGCTTTCCTGATATCTGTCCATAGTTCCAAATCCTTGTTGCAGATCCAGAAACACCTTTCTAGACGAGTGCAGATTCAGGGCCCTCAGTCTATCCTCATAGGAGGTATTTCACTCAAAAGCTTCTCTGCAAGAATCAAGCTTCAGTTCAACAAACTGCCAACAAAGTTTGTCAGTTCCTGATCAACCAGGCTGTTAGTATGCAGAACTGCGTGCGGCCAGCAGTGGTAAAGTCTCCTCGAACAAAGAACCAGCAACCTTTCCTTGTGGAGGACTATTTCAGTAGAATTTTCCTGGTCTGAATCAATGCGGTTTTAGGCTTAAGCCTAAGTGACTTAGGCTTATGCCTAAGTGATAATACAATCAAAGTCACTTAGGCTTAAGCCTGTGACTGTTTTTTATTGTATTGTGAGACATTTCTTGAAAGACTAAAACCGCATTGATTCAGACCAGGAAAATTCTACTGAAATAGTCCTCCACAAGGAAAGGTTGCTGGTTCTTTGTCGCGAGATCTGACCACTGCTGGCCGCACGCAGTTCTGAACTAACAGCCTGGTTGATCAGGAACTGACAAACGTTGTTGGTAATCCTTGTGTATAAAAGATGGGTGTCAAAAGTCTTCGGAACGTTATGCTCCTAGCGTGACCAGCTGGGCTGTGGTTCATACGTCGGTTTGCGTGCAGCTAGCAGTAACAGTCTGGTTGATCAGGCTCTGATCAACCGCGAGGCCCAAGCATACAACTTCTGAATGCTGTGATCTTTTACATTGCGAAAACTGCGCATTGTTTTGTGAGATATACAATTTTGAATGTTCAGATATTTGATTATGCTATTAAAAACTTCGCTTTATACATGGACCAGCATGAAGTCAGAACGTAATTCAAGCACGTCCAAAGTTCTGTTAGTACAAATACCAATTACCTTATCTCAGTATTTAAATTTCGTGGAAGACTTTCGACATATTCGTGATATCAGTAAAACATTAGCGAAGCACGTCCTGAGCTCCATGGATACCCAAGACTAAACTTACTCCCATATTTAATTTTCGTGGAAAACATTACAGTAAAAACATCACCAATATTGGCTCTTATTTTAACTGGCAATAAATTAGCTTCTTATTTTACGGTTTCATTCTAGATGAACAGTGAGTGAACTAGTAACCATGAACACTGAGCTACGTCTGGCCCTGATGGGCAAAAAACTTGACAACTTGACCTCCATTGCTTTAGTAATGTTCTCCGCACTTAACTTTAGTTTAATAGTGAGATAAACTGCCAGAAGCTGGCAGGTTTAATAATAATAATAATTTTATTATTTCAATGCATGTTACAAGTGTACAATGTTATTGGTAGTTACAAATATAATACAATTATAAAACTGTAATGCAAGGAGAGCCACTGGCATGCCATGGCATTAGGGGCAGTTTCTCCGAAGTAGCAGTTATGTAGCGCACAATGTAAGTTCACAAGGATTTACCCGAATGCTTCATTCATTTTTAGGCTTTGATATATAGATTTTGTGTTAAATTTATTTTTACTCTGCCTTTTCATTGTGCACTTTTCATATAGCAAGTTCTTGCCAACATTTTCTTCTGACCTTCCGCCCCCAGATCTTCGAACACCTCTTACCCTCCACCCTTTCAATTGAGAACCACTGAGGATTCAGACAATACTACATTAAACCGCAAAAAAAAAAAATTACAATTCTTTCAAAAAATAAATTAACTTTGCTTCTGAAACAAAATATTCTGTAACAAAATATTCTGTATGTAACTGGAGCAAATCTATCGTAAGATAATACCGTGTCTTTTGATTAGCAGACGAATGATGAACCTCCACTTTTGCTTAATTTCCATAGGTCTAGAGAGATGCGTGGATCACTACACACTCATAAATGCAATAAAAAGTTTAAATTTAAATACCATATAATTATAAAGGGTCACTGTCCAAACACTTTCCTTCCACATAATTACACACCACATACTCTTTCAGAAGTACAATATTTTCTAGGTCTCCCTTCCCCCAAGACTAACATAAAACACCATAAGGGTCATTTTGAATATGCATTATTTGAATATGCATTATTTGTATTGTTGTATTTGGTTAAAGTTAATAGGGCAGTGAATTATGCTGGATTGTTACATTTTAGAAAGTTAATGTGTCTCAGTAGAATTAGGTTTATTATTTTTAAGGGTTTAAAACCCCATAAATTGCAAAGTTTTCATCCTCAAGAGATGGGGATGGACTACAAAGTTGTACCATGCTGCATTTTGCTTAAAACGAACATACACAGCTGAGACTAGGGCATTGATGTTTGTACACAGACTTGTGGTTGTTTATGTAAGCGTGCGCCCGCTAGCCTGCCCACCACTGTTTAGCCTTGTGATATTAAACTTCCTGTGTGTTCACTTCTTAATGTTCATGGATGCTGGATTACTCTAGGCTGATGTAACTTATAACTGTTGCTTATACCATGTACTGTACAGTGTATACCTTGTTCTTGTATAATATTTACTATAGTGACGTCATTGATTTTGATGTATCAGGCAGCACGTTTGAACATTCAACAAGGAATAAAAATATCACGGTGAAGGTTGGTCGTGTTCTGTATACTAACACCAAAATCGAGTCACAGCTAGTTTAACTTATATAAGTGAAAGGGAACAATTACAGTTAGTGATATGTTCCTTTTGTAAACCTTGTGTACAAACGTCAATATTTAATGTGTATCCATGATTAACTGGTATATGCTGTTAGCTTGATTGTACAAATTACATGTACTTTGCACATGTAAACAAATGTTACTGTATGTAAACCGGTGTATATCAGTAATGTAAAAAATAATTGATGAACCAATTTAGATAAAACTGCACGATAATACTAATAGTATTGATTTTAAATTACATAAGCAATAATTCCAATACGTACATAATGCATCCATGAGCTTAGTTCAGTGGATAACGTAGTATTCGTAATTTTGTTGAAAAGTATATTTTATTTAAAGTTATTATTTCTTGTTTTAACTGTGGTCAAGGAATTTTTGAAGCAAAATGTATGGACTTGACGATTATTATACACGTTTGCCGCAGAAAGGTGACATTCTGGTAGTCACGCAGGGGTTCCAAACCTGGGGTGGAGATGGCATTTCATGGGATGCCAGACACAGGTATGGTAAGATTGTGGACAGTGGAGTCAGTGCACATGCTGTGGATTCCTCTCACATTGGTCTCCAGATGCATGATAGAACTGATGAATTGGCTTAAGCTGTATGCTTTCAAAGAGGGAGTAGATTCAATCTTAGGTTGTCAGTTAGCAGTTTGAGAACAATAATACGAAAGAACTTCAATTTAACTTTATTGACTTAAGACTTGGAGATTGAACCAGTCAGTCCATCTATCATCGCTCCATCATGCAGGAGGAGCACATGTCTATGGTGCATCCAACATAATGAGCAAACTCTTGGATGTCACTACTGCCCGCCTCTGGCTGGGTTATAAGATATTTGGCAAGTTAATCCACCACCAGATGGACTATTGTCACACCCTGCGTCATTATGTACTGGAGTGCGATAAAATTAATGAATTTAGACATCTCACTCAGAAATATTCAAGAAAAGGCAAAGTATTTTATCCACAGGGGTATATTACAAACCATTCTGGAGAAATACCATGACTTTGCTCCCTGTAAATAAAGCATTACCACGTGTGTGTGTGTGGCCCGCCCTTCCCTAGTGTGCGTGCGCGTCGTATATGTGCGTGTGGGTGTATGACCCACTTAACTCGTTACAATTGTGACCGGGTGTGGACGTGTCAGTGGCTCATTACTTTGTAATTTGTTCATGATTGTGATCAGATCTACCTGGAGTTCATTACCTTTGGAACTAGTTCAGCTGTCATAACTTTGGTCCAGTCCCTGGACCCATTATGTACCTCGTGTCTTTTGACTACCGCCCGCAGGATGGGTATGGCGTGCATAATAAAGATGTTAAACTAAAATGGGATGTGACAGAATCCTTGTGAAAAGTACAATTACATTTATTTTATCAAACTTTTCTAATTGCTCAATTTATATCTGACTTCATCTTCAAATGTGATATTACTTTTTAGGGGTGCAACATTGATCAAACATTTCCTAGGGGTGGGGAATAGAAAAGGTTGGGAAACCTGTTAAGTGATTTTTTATTAGAATATGTTTTGACATAAGATTATAATCTTTGACTGCACAATGTAGCAACAGCTAAACAAAACTAACTCAATCATAATAATACTCGGAGCACTAGTCACCACGAACGCTGACAGACTTGTTTATTGTTTTCAAAAGGAGTATTCAGGCCAGGAATACGGTCAAATATCTTTGAGTACATCAGTGCGCAGCCAAAATGGCCACTTGTTAAGACGTTAATTACATCAATTATTAATCTTAAATAGCAAAAGTTGGGAATTTGGCCTTTGTGATTACTTAACTCGTGTGGTCTTAAATGCAAAATCGATTGGTCTACCTTTACAGCCAATTTAATGGGATTGAAAAATCAGAATAATTTAGCCATATTCTTAACATATATCCAGCTATAATTAAATGGCCCGTCTGGTGAGTGCGTTCATTGGAAGACGATTGACACCCAAACGTGTTTATACAAGTTGCCAAGACGAATAAGTAAGTAAGTTTATTCAGGTATACACAAATACATTTACTACATTATCATACATAGCATATGTGTAGAGACCTAGGATAAACCAAAAGTCAGTGACTTATTTCCATTGGGGTCCTTTAAGCCCAGACTTATGATTATTGATGTGCTCTACTCTGAGTCCCGGCTACCATTGTAGCTTTTTATAAAGTATTCTATGCGTAGCCAGGCTTGGAGGAAGGTTACATATAAAGTTCGTGCCATTTTCTCTCTCTCTCTCTCTCTCTCTCTCTCTCTCTCTCTCATTTACTAGTATCACAGAGAAGGTAAGCAGTAGTAACAAATATGGAGGAAGATAGGATTATTTTGCCTGCCTTCATCTGGCCTCTCTGAAACTGGGTTATCTTGAAATGGCGTGACAAGAGCCCATCATATTTTTTTCGGTTAAATGCTCAGAATACTTTGTTGCTGATGGGCTCTTGGTGTAAGGTATTGGAGCTATCCTTCCTCGGTTCAAATCTTATTACTTCCCCATTTCCCAGGCATGGTAGGCTTAGAACTTCCCCATAAATGCTAATAAATGGACAGGATAATGCTTATTTCGGTGAAGCTTTAGTGTATCCTTCGTCGATGAAGAATCATTATCCTAGTAAGCTAAAAGTAAATATGGTTCCGTATCTCATTGAGCTGGTCACTAATAATTGCCCTGTGCGTCCCAGTGTAGTTTGTGAGATTCATTCATTGTTTGAGTGGTGAGAGGGAATCCTGTGTTTGTGCTGTGTACTAGTTTCCAAGGTTCTTGTCGCATACTCTGCCCATCCCCACATCTATTCAATAATTTCCACCCCTTGCCCCCTCCCATCTGTCCTCCTTTTCCTCCTTCCCCCTCTCTCAATCTCTCTCCCCCTCTCTCAATCTCTCTCTCCATCTCTCCTCTCTCTCAATCTCTCTCTCCCCCTCCAATCTCTCTCTCCCCTCTCTCAATCTCTCTCTCCTCTCTCACCCTCCCCTCTCTCAATCTCTCTCCCCCTCTCTCAATCTCTCTCTCCCCCCTCTCTCAATCTCTCTCTCCCCCCTCTCTCATCTCTCTCTCCCCTCTCTCAATCTCTCTCTCCCCTCTCTCAATCTCTCTCTCCCCTCTCTCAATCTCTCTCTCTCCCCTCTCTCAATCTCTCTCTCCCTCTCTCAATCTCTCTCTCCTCTCTCAATCCTCTCTCTCCCTCTCCAATCTCTCTCTCTCCCTCTCAATCTCTCTCCCCTCTCTCAATCTCTCTCTCTCCTCTCCCTCTCTCAATCTCTCTCTCCCCTCTCTCTCCCTCTCTCAATCTCTCTCTCCTCTCTCTCCCTCTCTCAACTCTCTCTCCTCTCTCCCCTCTCTCAATCTCTCTCTCCTCTCTCTCCCTCTCTCAATCTCTCTCTCCTCTCTCCCTCTCTCAATCTCTCTCTCTCTCTCTCTCCAATCTCTCTCTCTCCCCCTCTCTCAATCTCTCTCTCCCCTCTCAATCTGTCTCTCTCTCTCCCCCTCAATTCGTCTCTTCCCTCCCTCTCAATCTCTCTCTCTCCCTCTCAACTTCTCTCCCCTCTCACTCTCTCTCTCTCCCCCTCTCAATCTCTCTCTCTCTCTCCCCCCTCTCATCTCTCTCTTCTCTCTCCCTCTCAATCTCTCTCTCTCTCCCCCTCTCAATCTCTCCTCTCTCTCTCCCCCTCTCAATCTCTCTCTCTCTCTCTCTCCCCCTCTCAATCTCTCTCTCTCTCTCCTCTCCCCCTCTCAATCTCTCTCTCTCTCCCCTCTCATCTCTCTCTCTCTCTCCCCCTCTCAATCTCTCTCTCTCTCTCCCCCTCTCAATCTCTCTCTCTCTCTCTCCCCCTCTCAATCTCTCTCTCTCTCCCCCTCTCATCTCTCTCTCTCTCTCCCCTCTCTCAATCTCTCTCTCTCTCTCCCTCTCTAACTCTCTCTCTCTCTCCCCCTCTCAATCTCTCTCTCTCTCCCCCTCTCTCAATCTCTCTCTCTCTCTCTCCCCTCTCGATCTCTCTCTCTCTCCCCTCTCAATCTCTCTCTCCCTTCATCTCTCTCTCTCTCCCCTCTCAATCTCTCTCTCTCTCTCTCTCCCCTCTCGATCTCTCTCTCTCTCTCTCCCCTCTCGATTTTTCTCTCTCTCTCCTCTCGTCTCTCTCTCTCTCTCTCTCTCTCTCGATCTCTCTCTCTCTCTCTCCCTCGATCTCTCTCTCCCTCTCTCTCTCTCTCTCTCTCTCTCTCTCCCCCTCTCTCTCTCTCTCTCTCTCCCTCTCGATCTCTCTCTCCTCTCTCTCTCTCTCTCTCTCTCCCTCTCTCTCTCTCTTCTCTCTCCCCTCTCATCTCTCTCTCTCTCCTCTCGATCTCTCTCTCTCTCCCCTCTCACTCCCTCTCCCCCCCTCCACTCTCTCTCTCTCCCCTCTCACCCTCTCTCTCTCTCTCAATCTCTCCCTCTCTCAATCTCTCTTCCTTCACCAAACAGTATTTTATTCCTTCACTCTTTATCTCTATCTTTCATTCTGTCTTTGTTGCTATTTTCTTGTTCTCACTGTTTTTCTTGCCCTCTCACTTTCATTCATGCATTTGATGATGCAGTATATTACAGGTTTATATGGAAATAGTATACATTATACTTAGTGCTTCCCTGAAATATACACTAATGCATATTTAGTCCAATAATAACTCCTGCCTATGTATTATAATCCTTCTTACATATATTTCTTTCCACAGGTGAAAATGCTACAAACAGAGAATCATTTTTATTCCTACGCAAGGAGTTACCAGTACGACTTGCTAACATCATGAAGGAATTCCATCTCTTACCAGAGAAACTCTCCAATGCCATCTGTGTGTGATGTACGCGACCTTTATCGCATGAGTTTTATAGACCTTCTAGAATTTGAAGATGGCATTTGCTCTAACTCTTCTATTCTTGACAAGTAAGCATTTTTTCAATTTTTTAATTGCTAAAACTAACTTATGATGTGTTAAGAGCAAGATTTGCAAGACCAGTAACATGAATTTATTTAAATTATCTTAATTATAGTTTATATCAGGCAAGTGATCAAAGAAGCTTTTTCAGTTAGTTTGATATCTTTATTATGCACCCATGCCCATCCTGTGGGCGGTAGTCAAAAGATTACAGAGGTAATAATGGGTCCAGGGACTGGACCCCAAAGTTTGATAGCTAACAAGTTACAAAGGTAATAAAGCATTTTTTTCTCCCTTCTGTATAGCTATCATGCCCCAACCCATTTTGCTGGCTTGCTGCTTAGCAGCACACTTCTTCCATGTGCACACATTGTGTCATGTACCCTTATTCTTTCAATATTTTGTTCATTCTCATTTTGTATCATTTGTATGAGGATATTACCAGCAGATAGTATATGTATAAAGCTCTTGAGTCAATGGAGATGATTTTGTTTCCCAGTCTTAACATCTTTCTCGTACATTTTAGTGTAGAGTACAGTAATTACAATGTGATAGATTGTTAGCTGTTAATATATATCATTAAAGATGTATTTTTATGTAGCAGTAGAATTGGCATAAATTTTTAACTTCAGTAGAAACTCATTGTAACATTCCCATTTTTGAGGATGAAAATATAAACATCTTCTGAAGTGCCAGTAAATTTTATGGCTTTAATATTTTTTCTTCAGGTTTACTGACACGTTGTTAAAAATTCGTAATCGCCATAAAGATGTGGTGATGACCATGGCTCAGGGAGTGATTGAGTTGAAGGATGCTCATTCAATTAATGCCAACACAGAGGCCAACATCCAATATTTCCTCGATAGATTTTACATGAATCGCATCTCCATCAGGATGCTCATTAACCAGCACAGTAAGTTTTCATGAAATGTTGCATAGTACACATTGACCATCACTAATCTGGCATCATTGGGATCTGTAGGGTAAGGATTAGTGATTTTGCCGGATTACAGAGGGGTTCGGTAAGAATACACTTTAACCCATCGAGGGTATTTACACATCACTCAATTTCACTCCACTTTACGTCCTATTTTTGGCCTATTCCATTGTTCGTCTACCAAACTCATAGCTATTTCGCTAGTATTCCTTCTACTCTGTCGATTGAGTACAAGGAACTGCCCATTTACCTATTTAAAACTACCCAATAAAGTGGTCACAAATTAGTAATTTGGCCAGTTTCACAAATTTCAAAATAGGATTCAGAATAAACAATGTAGATATTCCTGGCACTAAAATAACATTTTCTCTGTTCATTAGTCACATCTCCAGGCTCCTTTTATATTACTCTTGCTTTCCATTTTGAATTTTTATTCACAAAAAATAGATTCACTGTCATGCTGACTACTGCATGACAGATTCACTGTCATGCAGACTACTGCATTGTTGTAATAATTGTATAAATAATGTCATCCTATTCATGACTGTATTAGACTGGCTAGTTGGACACGTATTGGACAGTGATGTCATTTGTTTACTCTTGAAAATCTGCAAAAATAGAACATTGCTAATTTGAGCTCAATTTCAAGGTAATTTTTGTCGTGAAACCAATCAAAATCATATCCATTTCTGTAATGCATCTTCTATTCTATCAAATGAGACCAAAAGAAACTAGAATTCAGCCATAAAAACCATACGAAAATACATTGCAAAGTCGCTGTTTTACACCAAAAACACGGTCACAGTTTTCTCATTATGCACTTCGTGCTGCAGATTTTTTATACCGTGCACGCTTACCACACAGACCTATTCTCTTCTATGTAGGCCCAAATTTACTGGTCACAGCTTATCAGAGTGAGCTAAGCTCATGGCAACCGACAGTGGCTTCAAAGCTATCTCATCTTTTATGGACACTGTACGGTATACAGTGGTACTCGACTTACGATATTTTTCATTCCAGAATGCTGTTCAAGTGCCATTACCAAACGAATTTATCCCCATAAGGAATGATGTAAAATAGACTAGTCTTTTTAGACCCCCAAAATTACACTTACAAAAGCATTTAAAAAAATAAACTTACATAAAAGGGGTAGTTTGGGGACCATCGTAAGTCAGGTACCACTGTATATGCTTTACTCAACAAGAAGCATTTCTTTTATTCGTTGGAACCATGGCTAGGTATAAAGTGAGCAGGTTATAACAATAAATGGAGAAAAAGAAATTGGAATGACTTATGCGGCAAGTAGTGCCACCCAACAGTAGCGCAGGTTGGTTTGGTGACCCCGAAATTTGAAATTATGCTAGCTGAAATTAGTTCCAGATTACTGATTACTGGATTAGTGATGGCCGACTTGAACTGCACAGATGTGAAGATTTGTCTGCAAATTTTAAGTTGCACTGGTGTTTTTTGGTATGGTGAATTATTAAATACAGTAATAGCTTTTATAAAACTAATTATGTATACACTTTTCATGTTAATCTAGTTAAATTATATAAAAACGATGCACTCTTAATATTCATTGTTAATTAAAGATCTGTGTATAAAAAAATGTAATCATTGCTTGTGATGGTACATTGTGTTAAAAAATAATTGATAGCATATACCAAATAGGAGTTAAAAATCTGTTATGCCTGATGAGTAGACATGCCATGGGAAGATAAGAACACTGTATGTGGGTGGGATGAATTAATTTTATCAAGTTAAGTGAGAGAGAAAAGATGAAAAAGCAAGAAAAGTCAGGTGAAAAAGGTAGGGGACAGCTAGGGTTAAAGCATTTAAGTTTATTGGTAAAGTCAAACATTAACAGAAACCAAACCAGGACTAAGATTCATGTTAGAGATGCAATGTAAGAGCCAAACCGACAAGACAGCATTTGTGAAGGCTAGGAAAAGTATAGGTAATTTTGACAGGACCATTTTAAATAATTTAAAGTAACTTAATACTCCTACTTTATTATTAAAATATTTAATTTATTTCAGCAATTCTCTTCGGTGATGGTGTGCATGCACAGAACCACATAGGATGTATAGACCCTCACTGTGATGTTGTTCGTGTGATAGAAGATTCATATGCCAATGCTCGTTTTCTTTGTGACCAGTATTACCTTGCATCTCAGAGCTTGTAATAAAATATCATAATGGTAAGTAGTCTTGTAATTTAAGTGCAGTACAAAATGAGACATTATTGCTTTTGCTTTCTTTAGTACTGTAGTATTTTTGTTTCCTGTCTTTTAATTTATTTTTATTTTTGATAGAATGTTAGTTGTACGTATGTTGTAAGGTTAAACTGACAATACTTACTTTTCCAATCAATCACTCATCTTGTTCGACATTTTGATGGGGGTCTTTGCCTGGGTCTATTGATATTTTATCAATTTTATTTTTAAATTAGCTTACTGTGACTTATTTTGGTATTGGAAGTCTGGAAAATATTAGGCTTTCATTGGAAGGGTAATTTATGCCTTGCCAAATTATTTTCTTTCTCATAAAATACAGCAGGTTAGGTTCCAGTGTAAATGGATTAATGAAAATATGTATATTAACGTATAATACAATGACATTTAATGTGCCTCAGAGCGATTATTATTGCGTATTATTAGCATTATTATTAATATGGTGTCCTGAAGACTAATAGATTTTAATGTGTACCTGCACGCCAACACAATGTGCAAGTTTATTTAGGGACACTTACACAAGTATAAGTATCAGTGTATATATAAAACATGAAATAACTTTATTTCATGGAGAGATGCGGTGCTCGTGGAGCTCAGAGAATGTAAACCGGGTAGGGCGCAGTGACTGTATTAGAAAGTCAGGAGGGGAGCCGATAGTTTGGTCATAATTTGAAATGTCCGTATTAACAGAACGCCGTTAAGCAGGGCCCTACTGTATTAGATAATAGGGATGCTGCATTTCCTGTAGGAACACACATGCACTTGGCTTTAGGATTTGCCTGTATGCCATAAAGTTTGCTCGAGGAGGGGCAGATTTTCTTGTTCAGAGTGATTGGTAATGAGTAATTATAATTAATAAAAAAATCTCCATTGGCAAAGGTTATACATTGTGAATGTTAGGGGTGCATTTTGTTAATGTACATAGGGTGGATGTCTTGTATTCATTGTTCCTGAAACCAGCATTTCTTCTGTAGGATTATTTATTTATTAACACATCGGCTGTTTCCCACCAAGATGGGGTGGCCCGAAAAAAAAAACCTTTCAACATCATTCACTCTGTCTTGCCAGAGGCGTGCTTACACTACAGTTATAAAACTGCAACATTAGCACCTCTCCTTCAGAGTGCAGGCACTGTACTTCCCATCTCCAGGATGAGTCCAACCTCCTGGTTTCCTTGAATCTCTTCATAAATATTACCCTGCTCACATTCCAACACCTAAAACATTTTTCTCCATTCGCTCCTATCTAACACGCTCGTGCATGCTTGCTGGAAGTCCAAGCCCCTCACACAAAACCTCCTTTACCCCCTCCCTCCAAACTTTCTTAGGCCAACCTCTACCCCGCCTTCCCTCCACTACAGATTTATACATTCTCGAAGTCGTTCTATTTTGTTCCATCCTCTCTAAATGTCCAAACCACCTCAGCAACCCCTCCTCACCCTTGGGATAATAGTTTTGGTAATCCCACACCACCTCCTAATTTCCAAACTACTAATTCTCTGCATTATATTCATGCCACACATTGCCCTCAGCCACATCTCCACTGCCTCCAGCCTTCTCCTTGTTGCAACATTCACCACCCATATAAGAGTGTTGGTATAACTATACTCTCATACATTCCCACTCTTTGCTTCCATGGACAAAGTTCTTTGTCTCCACAGACTCCTCAGTGCACCACTTGCCCTTTTTCCCTCATCAATTTACCTCATCTTTCGTAGACACATCTCCTGACATGTCCACTCCTAAATATCTTAATACAGTGGACCCCCGAGTTACGAACACCCCAGAAATCGTACAATTATGTAAGTATAATATTGTAAGTGCTTTTGTAAGTGTATTTTTGGGGGTCTGAAATGGACTAACCTACTTGACATTATTTCTTAAGGGAGTAAATTCGTTCGGTAATGGCACTTGAGCAGGCTTCTGCAATGAATTTTGATTGATACTTGGGGGTCCATTGTACATTCACCTCCTCCATACTCTCCCTCCAATCTGATATCCAGTCTTTCGTTACCTAATTTTTTATCCTCACCACCTTATTCTTTCCTATAGTATTTACTTTTATTTTTATTTTTACATACCCTACCAAACTCATCCACCAACCTCTGCAACCTCTCTTCAGAATCTCCCAAAAGCAGTGTCAACAAATAGCAACTGTGACAACTCCCATAATAACTACTATACACTTTACCAGGTATACTCAACAGACTTCTTCCCCCCTAATTTTTGCACTTTTTGTCCCCTTTGCCTTTATACAAAGGAACTATGCATGATCTCTACCAATCCCAAGGTACATTACCCTCTTCCATACATTTATTAAATAAAGCACCAACCACTCCAGAACTATATCCCCCACCTGCTTTTAACATTTATATCTTTATCCCATCAATCCCAGCTGCCTTACTCCCTTTCATTCTACCCACAACCTCACAAACTTTCCCCACACTCACAACTGGCTCTTCCTCACTCCTACAAGATGTTATTCCTCCTTGCCCTATACACTAAATCACAGCTTCCCTGTCTTCATCTTGGTAGAGAGCAACCACCCAGGGAGGTACTACCGTCCTGCCAAGCGAGTGTGAAACAAACCTGTAACTGTTTTACATGATGGTAGGATTGCTGGTGTTCTTTTTTTGTCTCCTAAACATGCTGGATAAGTTATATCTTGCTACTTCTACTTACATTTAGGTCACACTACACAGGCATGCACATCCATATATATACATACACACATCTAAGTTTTTTCTTCTTTTCTTAATCATTCTTGTTCTTTATTTCCTCTATTCTCAATTGGGAAGTGGAAAAGAATCTTTCTTCCGTAAGCGTACGTGTCATATGAGGCGTAAAATGCCGGAAGTGAGGGGCTAGTAACCTCTTCTGTATAAACTACTAAATGTAAAAAGAAGAAAAACTTGTTTCTTCTATTCTGGATCACCCTGCCTCAGTGGGAGATTGCAGATGTTTAAAAAAAAGAAATCTTCATAAATTATTCATAATGAATAAATATTTTATGAACAGTAATTCATTTCTTTAAAGGCTTCTTATCATTTCTTAAGGTTTTTTTCATGTCACTTCTGTGGATTTTAGTAACTAATCGTAGAATGCTTTTGCTCACTTGCACCCACAGAAAAGGACAAGGCGACAAAACCATAAAGAAGCTGGAGCTCCAGGTACTGTTATTGTTTCACCTTGTTTATACCACTGCTATATGTATAATTTTAGCCAGATCAGTGTGTTTATGCAGAGAGAACAATTAAGTATGTATTAAGTCTTTCTCATGTACTTTTAAAGATAAAAGGGATGAGTTTGAGAAGCCGTGGTCCTTCCTAAGCTCAATGCATGTTAAGCATGTTTTTAGTATGTTTTTATTGAATACATATTTAGAACTCCCACTGTCAGGCAAAATAAATAATAAAAAAAAATTGTTAAACATAAATGTGTGAATGCAAATATTTCTCTTGGTTTATATGCTTGTACAGTAAATCCTCAATTGAACAGACTAAAAGGAAAAGTGGGTTTCCATTAACCCTTGCAGTGTTGGTCCATTATATTATGGCTTTGAAGCCAGTGTCGGTCCTGTAGTACTATGCCATGAGCTCAGCTCACTCGGATAAGCTGTGATCGGTAAATTTGAACCTAGATACGAGAGAATGGGTCTATACGGCAAGTGTGCACCATATAAAAAAAAAAATCCTGCAGCATGCAGTGTATTGTGACCCCAAGAGTAAGTTTGAGAGGAGGGATTGCAACCCTGAAAGGGTTAAGCAGTTGTAATAATAATGGTCTTTACTGAATATAGCAAAATAAATTTCCCAGAAGACTGCAGAAGTAATGGACAATTTTTATTTACTGTATTTCAGAATTATCTGTAACTGTAGCAGACAAATTTGATGGAACAGACTTGGCCTTAAATCTGAAATTAGTTTACCTAGGACAGTTTTGAATTTAATGCACTTAGTTTTCCGATGTTGTCTGGCTGCAAATTTTGTCCATTAAATCTTAAATTGTTAAACTGAAGTTTTACTGTGCTGTGCTTGTTGATAATTTATTGGTAAAATCTATGGCTAAATCTTGTTTCATCAACACTAACAAAGCACACTGCTTTTACACTTGATCTACCATTTTTTTGAAAGTTTCTACAGTATTTCGTTCTATTGTGAAAGGAGGGGGTTTTCTCATTTTTTTCTTAAATTTATGTATCATATAAAAAAAAAAGAAACTGAAAGGGGATTATCCCCCCAAACCAATATTTCAAATGACAATTTTATATACTGCACATGAATATTTTTTTGCTTGTAGGCATATTGTCAGTAATTTTTTTTTTAGGTTTAACACAATTTATGTACTGTATATTACCATTAATACAAATTTGGTGTGAAAATCCTAAAAATTTTTCAGGGGTGAGTATAACCCTTTATTTTAGTGGTTTTTTTGGGGTTTTTTCATCTAAATTGCTGAAAAATTTTGGGCTTGCTGTTTTTTTTCTGTTGCTTGTAAAAGGAACTGAGTGAAGGCAAATTTTTGAAACTGGGAGGGGTTTTAAAGCCCCCCCCACCATTTTTTATTTTAAAAATTTTAACACTAACCCAAAGGAATATTTTCACCTAGACAATCCCAGTCTAGGGGGCAACAGCAGGGGGAATAATACAGTAACTCCTCAGCATAGACCATAAAAACAATGCATAGTAAAAAAAACCTGCCAAATTTAGTTGGCAGTAGCAAGCCAACTAAATTTGATTTGAAAGTTCTAACAGTTTTAATTAAGCACTTTAGGGGGGAAAAAATTTTAAATTTTATAATTCAGTATTGTTGACATATTTTTCAGATTTATCACAAATTTTCCCAAGAAATTATTCATTATTAATTTTTTCAACAGGTTGGCCATCTCTCACTAAGGGGGGTGCCCCAAAAAAAAAAAACCTTTCACCATCTTTTATAATCACTTTGCAGAGGTCCCAGAAAAATTTTTTTAAATTTACTAAAACAAAAACCCCCCAAAACCCCCCTCCTTTAAAGTGTAGGCATTGTATTTCCCCCCCTCCCCCCCTCGAGGGGGGCCCCAACCCTTTTTTCCCCTTTTAAATTTCCCTTCACAAAATATTACACTGCTCCCCTCCAATAGCTAGTTGGGCCCCCCAAAAAAATCATTCATCTCCATTCACTCCTATCTAACACACACACACACCCGTTGCACCCCCAAAACCCCCCTTGCACACAACCTCTTTTCCCCCTCAACTCATTAATCTTTCTTCTTTCAACACGTCGGCCCCCCACCGAGGCGGGGGGCCCAAAAAAGGAAAAAACAAAAGCCCTTTTTACATTTAGTAATATATACAAAAGGGGGGTTATTTCCCCTTGCTCCCTTTTTTTTTAGTCCCCTTAAGACCCCGCATTTTACGGAGGAAAAATTTCCCTGTTCCACTTTATCTTTAAATTAGAAAGTGAAAAAAATGCCCAGATTTTTTTTTTTTGAAGATAAATTTTGGGGTTCAGTACATGCCATGGTAGTACTAAGATTTTTTAAAATGCATAAAATGATGAAATAGACATATAAAGAGAAAAGTTTAAATTTTTTGGGGAAAAATTTTTTACTATGTATTAAGTGGACTAATGTGAGCTTTTTTCTTTCCAGGGGACAAAACACCTGCATCAGTTGTATATGTCCCATCTCTTTTTTTATCACATGTTTTTTGAACTTTTAAAAAGGGGCATGCGTGCTGTTTTTGAGCACTATGGTACTAGTACTGATGTTTTCCCCCCCTGAAAGTTTTTGTCAAGGGGGCATGAGGATCTTACTATTAAGGAAAAATTTTTCCCCCCAAAGGATTGACCACTTCAGTTATGTTAAAAAATGCAATTTTTTACCGGGGTACAGATGTTAATTAATGAGAGAACCATATGGGGGAACAATTTGAGGAATGACATCAGGTGGAAAAAATTTTTTCCCGTTAAGTGACTTAGGGGGGATTCCCCCCAAGTCAAATGGATTATTTTTTCAACTACATGTATTTTCCCCTGCACCAAAACCGGGGGTTTTTTTGGGGAGATACACCACCCCCTGGCGGGGATGGTTACGGTCTTCCACTGTCCAGATTATACCCCCTATTTTCCCTGGAGATTTTATGCTAACATCCTTAAGGTTTTGGCGATGCCATAATCTTTTTAAAGGGGCAGAAAATTTTTTAGAATTTTAAAAAAATCTTAAAAAAAAAGGGAAAAAAATTTTTTTGGCGGGGTATTTTAAAAATTTTTTTTTTTAAAATGTCGACCTTTTCCCCCCGAGGTGGGGGGGGCCCCAAAAAAAAAAGAAAAAAAATTATAATTCAACACTTTTACCATCACTGAAAAAGGGTCACTGTCTTTGCAGAGATGCTAAAAATATGACCGTTTAAGCCCCCCCAAACCCCAAAATCCCAAACCCCCTTTTAAAGTGAAGGCATTGTACTTCCCCCCTTTCCCGGATGGGTCCAGTTTTAAACCTTTTTTCCCCGAACCCCTTTTTAAAAAAAATTTCCCTGCTCACACTCCAGCTCGTCAGGTCCCAAAAAAACCCTTAGTCCCCCCTTCACCCCCCATCTAACATGCTCACACACACGCTGGAAGTCCAACCCCCACCCAAAAAAACCCCCCCTTTTCCCCCCCCCCCAAAAACCCTTTTTAAGGAAAACCCCCCACCCCCCCTTTCCCTTTCCCCCCACAGATTTATACGTTTCAAAGTCATTCTACTTTGTTCTATTTCTTTAAATGCCCAAAACCCAAATTTTAAAAAACCCCCTTTTTCCCCGCCCTTTTAATACTTTTTGTAACTCCACCCCAAAACCCCCAAATTTTTCCCCACTCCCCCTTCTCTTAAATATTTGCACCAAACATTGCCCTTAACAAACCCTTTTTGCCCCCCCCCGCCCCCTTTTTTCAATTTTCAACCCCCCCTTTACAGCCATATAAGACTGTTGGTACCACTATACCTAGTACATTTTTTTTGCCCCATGGAAACTTTTTTTTTCTCCAGATACCTCAATGAAAACCCCCTTTTTTTCCCCCTTTATCAATTCTTTTGGTTCACCTCACCCTTTTATAAACCCATCTGCTAAAAAAGTCAACTCCCCAAAAGTGGACCCTCAAGAATCCCCCAAAAACGTAAATTATGTAAGTAAAATTTTTTTTAAATTGCATGTGGAAGTGTATTTTTGGGGGTCTGAAATAGCCCAACCAAAGGACATTATTTCTTGGACGTAAATTGCTGGGAATGGCACGGAGCAGGCTTCTGGGATGAATTTTTTTTTAACCGGGGGTCCACTGATTTGAAAATTTCACTTTCTTCCATACTCCCCCCCCCTCCAGTGTGATATCCAATTTGTCTTATCTAAATATTTGATACTACCCCCATCATTTTCTTTATCTATGTTCACTTTAAATTTTCCCCTTTTACACACCCTCCAAAACCGTCCACTAACCTTTGCAATTTTTCTTTAATCTCCCAAAAGCACAATATCATCAGAAAAAAGTAACTGTCAACCCCCATTTTGTATTTGTTTCCAATAATTTAATCTCCCCCTTTTCCCCCCAACACCCTAGCATTTATTTTACAATTCAAATGTTAAACAACCAGGGGCTTTAAAATCCCTGTCTAAGACCTACAAGGGAAGTAATCCCCCTCCTATGAAACCCTAATTTGAGCCTCACTATTACCCCATAAAAGCTCTTTACAGCACTTAGTAAGTTACTACCTATTCCATACACTTGAAACATCTCCCAAACCATTGTTCCACTATCCACTCTTATCAATATATGCCTTTTCTAAATCCATAAATGAAATAAAAACTTCCTACCTTTTTTAAAATACTGGTCACATAACCTTCAATGTAAACACTTGATCTACACATCCCCTACCCATTAAAAAACCCTTTTTGCTTATCTGAAATCCGTTTTCTGTCTTCCCTTTAATTCTTTCAGTAATAACCCAACCCAAAATTTCTCTCTCCTCCCCCCCCCCCTCTCTCTCTCTCTATCTCTCTCCCTCCCCCCCCTCCCTCCCCCCTCCTTTTCTCTCCTCCCTCTCCCTCGCCCTCTCCCCTCCCTCCCTTCTCTCCCCCCTCCTCCCCCCCTCCCTCCTCCCTCCTCCCCCCCTCCCTCTCTCTCTTCCCCCCCCTCTCCCCCCCTCAAAAAGGGAGATTAAAACCCCAAAATAAAATTTATAAGCCCCACAATCACCCCCACACTCCCACATTCTTTTTTTCCCGCATACCTACATATGCCATAAAAGTTTACCTTTCCTGAAAAAATAAAACAGTATTTTGGGTTCACAATTATCTTCATACTTGTTTACTTTTTGAAACTTCCCCGGGATATGCTACAGTGGACCCGGGAAATTTGGACATTCTTCATTCCAGAATGCTGTTCAAGTGTTTTTAAATAAACAAATTTATTCCCATAAGGAATAAAAAAAATTTGATTAGTCCGTTTAAGCCCCCCAAAATACACCATAAAAGCTTTTTACAAAATAAATTTTGCATAATGGGCAAAAGGGGGAATTTTCGATTTGAGGGTCCCCCGTTTGTTATTGTGTTAGTAGTGCAGTTGCATTTATTAAGAGTTTGCTTCACATTTCATTGTTTTTTTTTTTTTATGCAGGCCTCTCAAGTGAAGCCAATGAACTTCCCAGTGTACAACAAGACTTTTTTGGGGGCAGTACTCCTTTGTTAAAACCACATTGGTCTTCACAGTTCATTCAGCGATGTTCTTTTCCCTTTTTTCCCAATTTTCCCTCAAAATAATCAGGGAAAGAATTTTTTAGTGGCGGGAAAACTACAGTGATAAACTAAAAAGGAAAGGGGAAAACATTTTATGTTTTTTTTGCAGCTTTTCAAATGAAGGTTTAAAATGAAGTTTGTAAAATATAATGGCATACACCTTAAAGAATGCTAATATCAGCTCCCTTTAATCTAAAGCATTGCATTAAACTATAGTTGATCCCTTAAAAAGTAAATGTACTTTACATGTTGTACAGAGGATACAAATATTATTTTTATAAGATGTTTCTTTTAATGATTTATATCTGTCCCAAAAGATAAAAAAATTCCCTAAGTGATTGTTTTAAAAAGCTCTCAGAAAACTTAACTAGATTAAAAAAGTCTGGTATAGAAGTCAAAATTTTAAAAGCATTTTGGGAAAACAGTGATATTTATTAAAACCAGAAAGACTTTTTTTAAATGTAATTATAAAATATCTGTTTTTTTTAAAAGGTGATTATATATATATATATATATATATTTATATTGTAATATATATATATGTATATAAAAGATATAGGGGAGAACTATAAACAGTTGGCAGTAAAATCTTTTCCCAACCTTTGGGGAAAAAATACAGGGTAAAAGTTCTCTTCATTCGGGAAAATTATTTCAAGGGTGATAAGCATTTTGGAACAGGTTTGAAAACCCGGGATATGGATTAAGTTCAGTTTTGTATTGATTACTGAATATAGTGATTTGGTTTTAAATTTTTTTTGATCTAGTCTAGATAATCGTACAGTGTAGTAAAAAGTGAAATTTAACCCGAAAAACCCCCTTTTGGTCTAAAATATCATGAGGGTCCTTTTTCTAAGTGCAATTTTTTGATGTATTGTTCCAACAATGGTTTTTTTGATTTTATATTCTTAGTTTTTAAATTTTTTTTTTTATTGGTGAATATTGATTACACAATTTTTCTTTTTGTTGTGAAAAAACCCAGAAATTGATGAAAGAAAGTTATTTAGAAGTGAAGAGTAATTTTCATTATTTTCCCTGATGAAAAAAGTATTGCTTTCCTGTGTCACATGGCTCAAAAATGGGGCTTTTTTAAAAACTTGTTGGTTATTTGAATTATGGTAGTGTGGTGATTCCAGTTGATCAGTGCAATCACTATTATATTTTCACTTTTCATTATTTACATTTTTGGATGGTGCTACAACCACGGGAGTGAAAATTATGTACAACATCTTTGAAATTTTAAATTTTTTTTTTCATTGGGATAATGAGAAGCAGAAACCCCCATATTTAAGTGTGGAACCTATTTTTGGTTCAATTTAAAGTAATAAAGGGAGAAAACTTCCGGAAATTTGGCATTCAAATATTTGAGAATACTGTACTATAAAAAACTAAAAATCAGTGTACTGAAAGGAACAGTAATGTAGATAGTCATATTTCTTTTGGCCTCTCCAATAAAATTGAAAAATGTTCATAGTCATTACCGGGAGCAAAAGGGGGAAATATTTGGGTATTGAATGTGTTATAATGTAGGTACAGTAGAACATTCTTTTTAAAACAGATTTTGGGGAGTCTTTTTGAATTTTGTTGGCACATTTTGGGAATGAATTAGTGAATTTTTCCCCTTTTTAGGGTGTGGGGCAGGGGCAAAAACCCGGGAAGGGGGGATGAATCCATTGCCCTTTGACAGTCCAAAACCCAATTTTTGTTGTTGTTACAATCGGGGGAAAAACAATCTCAAAATAGGATTAAAATGGACCCCTCTCCCCCCCTTTTCCCCCCTTTTAGTCTTGTTAAATTGAGAAATCACTGTAGTTAGTCTTGGGCTATTTTTTTGGATGTTGCTTAACATGATTATATATTTTAAATGTTCGAGTGCATTTGTATATAAAATAAATTTTTTTTTTTCAAAAAGTTGTAATTTGATCAGTTTATGTAATTTGTACCCCTAATCATGCACATTGTTTCTTGAGCTTAGTGCATTGTGGAATATACTGTACTACTATCATAATGTGCTGAATGATCCATGGTTTTAAAATTTTTTGTGAATGTAATAAAAACGTGAACTGTATAATACAGAATTGTCCCTATTTACAAAATGTTTGGGTTTAAAATTTAAATACTTTCCCCTTTTTAAATAAGATACATTTAAAAGACATATGTTTACCTAACAATTATTTTTTATTTTAGAAGTTTTTATGTACTGATTTTTGTGCTGACCCTAAAAAAGTCTGCATGAAAGTAATTTTTGTGGCAGTTTTAAATATTTCTTTGTTAATTTTAAGAAAAACATTTTTGGTATTTTTCAAAAAAATATATCCTTGTTTTACCTCAGATGTCTTTTTTGAATTGAAATGAAAGTGGTTGACTTTTAAGTACATTAAGGTTTTATTATTATTTATTTAAAAGTATACAAAATTTTTTATTTGGCCTCCCCCTTTTGGGAGGGGGTTTGAGGGAAAAAATTTGGGGAAAATTCCCCGATGGGGCAGATACCAAAAAAGAAACTAAAGGAAAAAAATTTTTATTTTATTAACACAGGCCATTCCCCAAAGGAAAAAGGGGGGAAAAAAAAAAAAACTTTAAAACATTTTCCCCATCCTTTTCCTCCAAAAGGGTGTTTTACACACAGTTAAAAAAACTGCAACATTAACCCCCCTCCTTTGGGAGTCCCGGGCACTGTACTTCCCAT
Source organism: Cherax destructor (assembly GCA_009830355.1). Lineage (NCBI taxonomy): Eukaryota > Metazoa > Arthropoda > Malacostraca > Decapoda > Parastacidae > Cherax > Cherax destructor. Next base: position 13,055 of record WNWK01017214.1, on the reverse strand, counting down.
CTCCAGAACTCAAGCCCGGGCCTGCCGGTTTCCAACCCCTTCATAAATGTTACTTTGCTCACACTCCAACAGCACGTCAAGTTTTAAAAACCCATATGCCCCATTCACTCCTATCAAATACGCTCACACATGCTTGCTGGAAGTCCAACCCCCTCGCACAAAAAAATTTCCCTTTTTACCCCCTCCCCCCCCCAACCCCAGGCTGGGGGAAAACCACCCGGGGAGGTACTACCGTCCTGCCAGGTGACTGTGAAACAGAAAACCTGAAACTGTTTTACATGATGGTGGATTGGGGTGTTTTTTTTCTGTCTCATAAACACGCGGGATAACGGGTATATCTAGTTATTTTACTTACACTTTGGAATCCCGGGCATACACATGCATATATAAAACATACAAAATCTAGGTTTTTCTTCTTTTTCTTAATAGCTCTTTTTCTTTTTTTTTTTCTTTGTCCAGGGGGAAGGGGAAAAGAATTTTTCCCTCCGTAAGCCATGCGTGTCGATGAGGCAATTAAGATGCCGGGAGCAATGGGCTAGAAACCCCCTTCTGTACAAATCTACAAAAAACGAGAAGAAAAAAAAAACCGTTAGCAATAATTAGAGGGAAGGGGTTACTACCCCCTTTGCTCTCAGCATTTTAGTCTCCTTTTGACATGTACCTAGGGAGGCGGGGGATTCTCTTTCCTCCCTGGAGTATTTTTTTTATTTTATTGAGAGTAGTTTAACATAGTTCAAATTTATAAATGTTTATAGATGAGGGCCCCCATCCCTCATAATTTTTTGGTTAGAACTTTTATGAAGCTTCCAAGGTAGAAACCCCTTGTATTATTCACAAAATATAACTTTTATTACAAAAACAAAGAAAATCCACAACATAAATAAAAAGCATTAGCATTTAAAAGGGGAAAGGGCATTTGAGTTATGTTAGGGGGAAAAAAAATTTTGGGAGTTTTATCCAATCTAGAAATCTTATTTTTTTAATTTAATGGTGGCATTTTACTATGCTCTAAATACATCACGAAAATAACATACAGTGGGGGGCCCTGCTTTACGGAGTTTCCCCTTTTACGGCGTTCCAAATTAATTTCAAATTATGCCCAAACCCTATACCGGTTTCCCCGTCTTTCTAATACAGCGTGCGCCACCCGGTTTTTTTACATTCTCCATGAGCACCACGTTTTTCCATTATGTTTGGAAACTTTTCCAAAATTTCAATGTTTTAAAGTTATATTTTATATAAAAGTGGACCCCGCCAAAAAAGGGCCCCCAAATCAAACAATTATGTAAGTGTATTTTTGGGGGTCTGAAAAAGGGTTAATCTAATTTACATTATTTTCCCTTTTGGGAACAAATTTGTTCAGTATCGGCACTCAAAAAGCCTTCTGGGAAAATAAAATTTAAACTCATAAACCGAGGTACCACTGTACTCTGATTATACTTGTGTACCTGTACCTAAGTAAACTTGCACACTGTGCTGGCGGCAGGTACACATTACAATCACTAAGTGTCTTATTAGTCTTGAAGATGCCATATTCATATTTAAAAAGTTTTTTTTTTTTTAAAATTTTAAAAAAATTTTAAAAACATAAACATGATGAATATACCCACAGTAGAATAAATTAAAAATAAATATGAGATGTTTTTTCCCGGAGCCTTTCCCGGAATGAACTAAAAGCATAAGTGTTCAGCTGGTTTGTTTACAAAACTTTACGAACCTACTAATTTCTCGTGTTTCTTTCTTTTTTTATTCGTTTTTTTTCGTTTTTCTCACCTTTCACCCTACATTGGGCTACAAATATTTTAAAAGGGAAGTAATGAGTGGGGACTGTATATGCAACACTTTTGGTGCTTTAAGCAATTTGTATATTATGTGGGGGGGTGACAGGAGGGCTCCACCTGGCTTCTTTCAATAAATACTACAACCTTTTTTCCCTACATTAAGACTACAAATATTTCTTTTTTTTCCCTTTCATATCCATGGTGAAGTGGAATAAGAATCTTTTCCCCAACTAAAATGCCGGGGAAAAATGGGCTAGTAACCCCCTTTTTTTGTATAGATTTATGTACCAAAAAAAAACATGGGATGTCTGAATGTGCGTGGGGTGTTGTGCGAATGATGATAGAGATGATTGTAGAGTTATGGGAAAGAAAAGAAGCTTGATGTCCTAGCTTTTAAATGAGACAAATATGAAGGGGGGAGGAGATTTGGGGGGGAAATAAAAATAGAGTTTCAAATAGAGTTTAAAAGGGGGGCAATAATGCTGAATAACCCGTTATAGCAGGTAAAGAGGGAGTATAAATGTTTAAATTCAAGGGGTTATTTGGGGTAAAATAAAGGTTGGATTTAAAAAGGGAAAAGAAGGTTTTTGAATTTGGGGGAAGAGAAGGTAGAGGGAGAGAGAGAGATTTTTGGGGAAAAGCTGAGTGAGGATGGGGAGTTTTGAACCAAATGGGGAGAGAGACTTGTGGTTGGGGATCTTAATGCTAAAGTGGGGAAAATGGAGGGAGTAGTAGGAAATTTTGGGGGAGGGTAAAAAGTAAATGGGGAACTGTTAATAGAAAAAGGTTTTTAAGGGAATACATATTTTATGAAAAAAATAAATAAGTATACAAGGTATGATATAGCACGTAATGAAAATAGTTTTAGATTATGTATTGGTGGATAAAAAGGGTTTATGGGTGGCTTCAGGATGTACATGTTTATAGAGGGGGAAAAGGGTATATTTGGGTCATTATTTAGTTGTATACAGTTAGAGTAAAAAGGGAGATGAGACAAAAGAAAAAGGCAAAAAGAAAAATAAGAGAGGTAAAAGTGTATAAATAAGGGAGGAAGTTAGGATGAGATATAAGCAAATATTAAAAAAGGTTAGTGAAAGTAGTAGTGAGGTGGTTGAAAGAGTTGGGATAGTTTTTTAAAAAAACAGTATGGGAAGGTGGAGCAGAACTTTGTGGCTATAGGAGGGTGGGTACAGGAGGAAAAAGGAGGAGTGGTGGAATGAAGAAGTAAAGGGTGTGATAAAAAAGAAAAAAGGGAGCTTATGGATTTTTTTAAAAAAGAAGTGAAAAGAAGAGCAGAATATATGGAGAGTAAAAGAAAGGTGAAGAGAGTGGTGAGAGGGCAAAAGGAGAGCAGATGAAAGAGTGGGAGAGGCTGTCAAGAAATTTTATGAAAAGAAATTTTCACTGGCCAGGGGGGTACAAATCGTTTTGGGGGAAGAAGAGCAGGATGCGAGTGTGGGGGAGGTGGGGAGGCATTACGGGAAAGAAGGGGTAAAGCAGCTGGAACTGACGGGATCATGACAGAAATGTTAAAAGCAGGGGGGGTAGTGTTGGGGTGGTTGGTATTTTTGTTTAATAAAAAGTATGAAAGAGGGGGAAAGGACCAGGGGGTTGGGAGAATGTATATTCCTTTATATAAAGGGAAGGGGGGTAAAAAAGATTGTAAGAATTATAGGGGAAAAAAGTTTACTGAGTACCAGGTAAAGTGTATGGAAGGGTTATTATTGAAAGAATTAGAGGTAAGACAGAGTAGGGGTTTAAAATGAGCAAAAAAGGCTTTAGAGTGGGGGCTGTATAACCCCCGTGGTTTAGCGCTTTTATTTGATTATAATAATTTTGAGTGGGTAGGGGATGTGTAGATCAAGTGTTTAAAGTGAAGCATATATGTGAACAATATTTAGATAAAGGTAGAGAAGTTTTTATTGCATTTTTTGGTTTTGAAAAGGCATATGATAGTGGATAGGGGAGCAATGTGGCAAGTGTATGGAATAGGTAGTAAGTTACCAAGGCTGTAAAGAGTTATGAGGATAGTGAGGCTCAGGTTAGGGTGTGTAAAAGAGGGAGGGTTACTTCCCAGTAAAAATAGGTCTTAGACAGGGGGTGTAATATCACCATGGTTGTTTTATATTTATAGATTTGGGTTTTAAAAAAATTAATGCTAGGGGGTTGGGGAGAGGGGGGGGGATTAAATTATGGGGGAAATTTAAAAGCAAAAAAGGGGGGTTTACAGTTACTTTTGGGGTGATACTGTGCTTATGGGGGATTCTAAAGAAAAGTTGCAAAGGTTAGTGGATGAGTTGGGGAGGGTGTAAAAATAGAAAGTTGAAAGTGAACATAGATAAAGAAAGGGGATGAGGGTACCCAAAAAATTTAAATAAAGAAAAAATTTATATCGCATTGGGGGAGGGATTATGGAAGAAATGTTTTCAGGATTTGGGAGTTGACATGTCAGCCCGGGTGGGTTTATGAAGGATGAGGTTAACCATAGAATTGATGAAGGGGAAAAAAGGGGAGTGGTGCATTGAGGTATCTTGGGGACAAAAACATTATCCATTTAGGCAAATAAGGGAATGTACAAAAATATAGTGGACCAACACACTTAAGGGGTGTAAACTGGGGGCAAATGCTGCAGCGAGGGGAAAGGCGGTGGGGGTGGAGATGTCCCTTTTAAGGGCAATGTGGGGGTAAATATTATGCAGAAAATTTTGGGGGGGAAATTAGGGGGTGTGGGGGTTACTAAAAGTATTTGTCAGAGGGGTGAAAGGGGGTTGTTGAGGGGTTTTTTGGGCATTTAGAGAGAATGGATCAAAGTAGAATGACTTGGAGAACGATAAATCTGTAGGGGGAAAGGGAAAGGGGGGGTAGGGGTGCCCCAAAAGGGGGTGGGGGGGAGGGGGGAAAGGAGGTTTGTGGGTTTGGGGGTTTGGGCTTCCCGCAAGCATGTGTGAGCCGGGTTAGATAGGAGGAATGGACTAATGGTTTTTGGGACCTGACGAGCTGTTGGAGGTGGGAGGGTAATTTTTTAAGGGGTTCAGGGAAACCAGTTAAATAATTTAGGGTTGGGCTCTAGTCCTGAAATGGGAAGTACAATGCCTGCATTTTAAAGGAGGGCCCCGGGGGAAAGGAATTTGGGAGGGACCCCCTTTTTTTTAGCTGTCATATCTGAGCGCCCTGCAAAGACAGTGATTATGTATGAGTGTGGTGAAATAGAATGATGATGAAAATATTTTTTTTTTTGAGGATTTTTTTTTTTGGGTCACCCTGCCTGCCGACTTGTTGGAAAAAAAAAAAGTTTACTGTGTGTGTATTTTACTTTTGTTTTTTAATGCCTAGTTCCCCCTTTCTAACTTTTAAAATAGTATGTTAGTGTAAAATTGTTATCTGGCATTTATATGCATTTATAAATGGAAAAATGGTGTTCCTGCCAGGCGATGTCTGCTTTTCGGCAGTAGCCTGGAACCTAAACCCACCATATAAGTGGAGCCCTACTGTATTGGGATATTATTTAAAATAAAGTTCTTCAATGATTTAAAAAAATTTTCATTTATTGTGGCTTCAAAATTTTTTTTTTTAAAAATTAAGCCCTTCTTTCATTTTGGGCTACCCTTTTTTAGACCCAGTGCTGTAAGACCCCCTTTTGGGGTTTTGTGCTTAGTTTTAATTATAAGAGACCAGGATTAAAATCTTCTTGGGTTTCCTTGGGATGCCTTGGCTTGTTTATTTTTAATATAATAATTGGCCTTAAACAAGGATGAATGCAAAAGGGGGAGACTTCCCGTTTCTTTCCTATAATTTTCCCTTTTTACTTGAATCTGCAAAAAGTTGAACAATTTTTTTTTTCTGGGTAGAAGTCAAATGGGAGATTAGGTGCTGGGTCCTACTGAAACAATAATGTCATATCTGGGAGTGCCAAGAGTGCATTGGGGTTTTTTTGCTACTATCTTGCTGCCTGTTTGTTGTTTAACCCACCTTTTTCTAGTAATCCTATTTACAGCCACACATTTTTTTGGGTCATGACATATCACAGGTGACCTGACATTTCCCTATTGCAATCTAATTGTTTTTGAAGTACAGTGGGCCCCGAGTAAGGTCCCCCGGGAAAACGTACAATTATATGGGAATAAAATTGTAAATGCTTGTGGAAGTGTATTTTTGGGGGGCTGAAATAGACTAAAAAGACATTATTCCAAGGAGTAAATTGCTGGTAATGGCACTTGGGGCAGGCTTCTTGAAGTTTTTTGTTACTCGGAGGTCCACTGTACTGATAAAGAGTGCCGAATTTCTCGGACCATTTCAATCCAGAGCCCTTCCTTCCTCTAAGCGTTAATATATATATATTGCCTTTGCAGGGTTTTCCATGCCAGCGATTGGGAAGGTCCAAAGGATATCCCCCCCATGCTCATACTTTAGGCCTGCAATGATGTATCGGATGTTCCGCATAAGGGGAAAATCCGTATCCACACCACATCCGTATTTCACAGCAAACAGGCATCCGTATAATCCGATCCGGGGAAAACCGCGGAACATCCGCACAATTTTTCTTACAATTTTTTCCCCACAATTTCTTCATCCGCACAATTTCTTTCATCCGCGAAACATCCGCACAATTTCTTACATCCGCATCCTAAAATGGAATAAGACATCCGTATACACATCCGCATACCGGATATCTAAGTTTTTAACATCCGATACATCCCTAGCCTGCATTATTATCCTACACCCACTTCCCCCCCCAAGTTTCTCAACTTTTAATGTTTAAGACAAGGTTATTGCATGTTCCCTTTTGCAAGAGATTACTAGATGATGCATTTTTATGCTACATTCTTTTTTAAACCAGATTACCTAGATGGGTTAGAAAGATGAGAGAGTGGCTGGGTGAAAGTTAAACCTGCCTAGTCCCTTTATGGAAAGGGCCCCTTTATGCTGGTAAGTGGCTCTTGATCTAAAGAACCAGACTTACCTTTTTTCCCTTTAATCAAACCTTTAAATTTCCCCTTTTTTCCAAGGTGCATTGGGTTAAAAAAAACCCCTTGCCAAGTACAGTGGACCCCGGTTTTTTCACCCCCAAAATCGAACAATTATGTAAGTGTATTTTTGTAAGTGCTTTTTTTTGGGGGTATTTTTGGGGCTGAAATGACTAATTAATTTACATTTTTCCTTTTTTTTTTTTATTTTTTTTTTTTTAAAACATCGGGCCCATTCCCACCAAGGCAGGGTGGGCTCAAAAAGAAAAAATTTCATCATCATTCACTCCATCACTGTCTTGCCAGAAGGGTGCTTTTCACTACAAAATTATAAAACTGCAACATTTACACCCTCCTTCAGAGTGCCGGCATGTACTTCCCATCTCCAGAACTCAAGTCCGGCCTGCCGGTTTCCCCGAATCCCCTTTATAAATGTTACTTTTTCTCACACTCCAACAGCACGTCGATTAAAAAACCCTATGCCTCCATTCACTCCCTATCAAATACGCCACATGCTTTCTGGAAATCCAAGCCCCGCACACAAAAATTCCTTTACCCCCTCCCTCCAACCTTCCTGCCGACCCCCCCACCCCCCCTTCCCTCCCGATTTAACCTCGCCCGTCTCGTTCCATTCTCTCTACATGTCCAAACCACCTCAAAACCCCCCCCTCAGCCTCTGGTTTTGGAATCCCGCACCCCCCTAATTTCCCAAAATCCGAATTCTCTGCATTATATTCACACCACACATTTACCCCAGACATCTCCACTGCCTCCAGCCTTCTCCTCGTTGCAACATTCATCACCCATGCTTCACACCCATATAAGAGCGTTTATAACTATACCCCATACATTCCCCTTTTCTTCCATGGACAAGGTTTTTGTCTCCACAGACTCCCAAGTGCTCCAATTTTTCCCCCCATCAAAATTTTATGATTCACCTCATCCTTCATAGACCCATCCGCCACATGTCCACTCCCAAATATCTTTCATTCACCTCCTCCATACCCCCCTCTCCAATCTGATATCCAACCCACCTATTCTTTTTTTTATCCTCACCAACTTACTTTTTTCCTATATTCACTTTTCAATTTTCTTTTTTTACACACCCTACCAAATTTCATCCACCAACCTCTGCAGCTTCTCTTCAGAATTCCCGGACAGTGTCATCAGCAAAAGCAACTGTGAAACTCCCCCTTTGTATTTGCTTTATCTTTTGCCCAACACCTCTTGCCAAGACCCTCGCATTCACTTCTCTTACAACCCCATCTATAAATATATTGAACAACCACGGTGACATCACACATCCTTGTCTAACCCCCTTTTACTGGGAAATAGTCCCCTTCCTCCTACACACTCTAACCTGAGCCCCACTATCCTCATAAAACTCTTCACTGCTTTCGTAACCTTCCCCCTTTTCCCTACACCTGCAACATCTGCCAATTTCCCCCCATCTTCCCCATCATACGCCTTTTTTCCCAAAACCATAAATGCCACAAAAACATCTTTTTCCCTTTTTCCAAAAAACTGTTCACCTTTTGTTTCACTGTAAACACTTGGTCTACACACCCCCCACCTTTTCCCAAAGCCCCCTTGTTTATCTGCTATCCTGCTTTCTGTTTTACTTTTTTAAATTTTTTCAAAAAAACTCTCCCCTACACTTTACCAGGCACCCAACAGACTTATTCCCCTATAATTTTTAAAATTCTTTTTTCCCCCCTTTATACAAAGGAACAATACACGCTCTCTGCCAACCCTAGGTACCTTCCCTCTTCCATACATTTTTAAAATAATAGCACCAACCACTCCAAAATTATATCCCCACCTGCTTTTTAAAATTTCTATCTTTATCCCATCAATCCCAGCTGCCTTACCCCTTTCATTCTACCCACGGCCCCAAAATTCCCTACACCCACAACTGGCTCTTTCCACACTCCTACAAGATGTTTTTCCTCCTGCCCCACACACAAATCACAGCTTCCCTGTCTTTCATCAACATTTTTAACAAATCCTCAAAATATTTCTCCATCTTCCCGATACCCCTTTAATCTTTCCCTTTAATAACCTCTCCTATTTTTAACTGTCAAATCCATTTGTTCTCTAGGCTTCCTCAACTTATTAACTCATTCCAAAACTTTTTCTTTTTTCAAAAAATTTTTGGTTTTATAACATCTCACCCACCCCTCATCTGCCCTCTTTTTTCATTGCTTCACCACTTTTAACCCCCTTTTTTTTTCTCCAAAACTCTTCCCCCCTTGCATCACTTCTACTTTTTAAAAACCTCTCATATGCTAACTTTTCTCCCTTACTATCCCTTTACATCACATTCCACCAACCCTCCTTTCCCCCCCGCACCCACCCCCCCTGTAACCACAAACTTCTGCTGAACACCTAAAATCACATTTTTTTAAATTTTACCCCATACATTTTCGACCCCATTGCCTACACCCCACCAGCCCATCTATCCTCCAATAGTTGTTTTATATCTTACCTTTAAATGCCTCCTTTTTAGTTTTTAAACCCACCCTCTTTTTTCTTACTGATTTATTTTTTTCCCTTTTCCCCTACCTTTTTCTCCCACTGTAGCTATAACTAAAAAATGATCTGAATAAATTTTAAACCCCCTATAAACATGTACATCCAAATCTACTCCCAAAAGTCTTTTTTCTATCAATACATAGTCCAACAAACTACTGTTTTATTTCCCTACATCATATCTTGTATAGTACTTATTTATCCTCTTTTTTTTTAAAATATGTATTACCTATAACTAAACCCCCTTTTTATACAAAGTTCAATCAAAGGGCTCCCATTATCATTTACACCTTTAACCCCCCAAAATTACCTACTACACCCCCCCTCTGCATGTTTCTCCCACTTTAGCATTTAGGTCCCCCACCACAATTACCTTTCATTTGGTTCAAAAGTTCCATACATTCGCTTTAAAATCTCCCCCCAAAACTCTCTCTCCCCACACTTCTCTTTCCAGGTGCATACACGCTATTTGCCCCCCCTTTTTGCATCCCACCCCTTTTTTTAATCCACATAATCCTTGAATTTACACATTTATATTCCCCCTTTTCCCTTTTATAACTGATCCTTCAACATTATTGCTACCCCTTCCTTTGCTCTAACTCTCTCAGATACTCCTGACTTAATCCCATTTATTTCTCCCTACTGAAACTCGCCTACCCCTTCAGCTTTGTTTCGTTTAGGGGCCCGGGCATCCAACTTTTTCATTCATAACATCGGGAATCATCTCTTTTTTTTATCCGCACTACATCCACGCACATTCAGACAACCCAAAATTTTTTTAAAGTTTTTCTTCTTCTCGCTTTTGTAGATTTGTACAGGAGAAGGGGTTACTAGCCCATTCTCCCGGCACCCTTTTCGCCCATACGACACCCTGGCTCAGGGGGAAAGATTCTTTTTCCCCTTCCCCCTGGACAATAGAGAAAATAAAAGGAACAAGAGCTATTAAGAAAAAAAAGAAAAAAACCCAGATTTTGTGGGATGTATATATATGCATTTTATGCCAGTGTAGTGTGACCTAAAGTGTAAGTAGAAGTAAACTAGGGTATTTCCCGTTATCCAGCCCTGTTTATGAGACAGAAAAAAACACCAGCAATCCACCCTCATGTAAAACAGTTTCAGGTTTCTGTTTCACAGTCACCCCGGCAGGACGGTGGGACCCCCCTGGGTTTCCTTCCCCAAACCCACTACCTACAACCTACTACATTTGTCCTTATGGGAATAAATTTTGTTCGGTAACGGGACCAAACAGGACTGGAAAGAATTTTCAACCAAAAACCCAGGGTCCACTGTATAGGGCTGTAGACCAAATTTAGTGCTATTTGTTTTTATTTCTATAACTTGGCCCAAAGAAAGTATATTTCACATGCCACATTTTTTTAAACACTACTGTCCTTATTTTCCCGTAAAAGTTTGATTCTTTATGCCTCCCCCTTTCATTCCCCCTTTCCTTGAGACAATTTGGGGGTCCTGGTTTCATCCTTTCCTAAATTGCTGATAGGATCTTTTTTTGCACAAACGCTGACAATGATGCCCCAGCACTCCTTGGCCCGCCCCTTTTTTACCTCAATTTCTTGCTACCTCTACCACTGACCATGACCTAATAATAATTTCCCCCACCCTCTTGCTACCCAATACCCTGCACCCTTTTTTCCCGCCCTGCTGCACTGTATGACCCTTGTTAGTTTAACGCTTTTTCTTGCCATTTCTTTTTGGGGGGGTCGGACTCATGATGCCCTTGTCAAATTTTTTTTTACAGCATGTTGTTCCTTGACACCTGTATTTATTGACCCCCTTTTGGGACCTTTTGTTGATTTAGTTGAATGACAATTGACAATGGTTGCACTTATTTCCATAATTTTACCTTTGCTTTAGTAAACTTCCTTATTACATTGAAGGAAATTGGGTACTTATCCAAATAAGATGAGTTAAAAGGGTGCAAACAAAATGTATAATAATGACCTGCTAAACTTGCCATTTTGTTTGTAGGTTGCAGTCGTTTTTTCTGGGGGCCATGAATTTTTAAGTGTAATTTCCAGTCTATAGTTGAATCACGTCTAAAGTATGGGCACTACCAGGGCAATTGTACAGGTCGGCAATCAGTTATCCGGGGTTTCCCCTTGGGGAAATCTGGCACTAATTTCGGGTAGCATAATTTCCCCAAAATTTTATCAATCATTATACCGACTCAAATTTCATCAATCATTATACCGACTCAAATTTCATCAAATTATAACCACTCAAATTTCATCAATCATTATACCGACTCAAATTTCCCTCAATCATTATACCGACTCAAATTTCATCAACTTTTTACCGACTCAAATTTCATCAATAATTATACCGACTCAAATTCTTCCTATTTTACCGACTAAATTTTCATCAATCATTATACCCACTAAATTTTAAAAATCATTATACCGACTCAAATTTCATCAATCATTATACCGACCTTTCCCTCAATCATTATACCGACTCAAATTTCATCAATCATTATACCACTCAAATTTTATCAATAATTTTACCGACCAGAAATTGTGCAGATTGTTGTAAACCCCGCAGCAAAAAACCCAAAGGAGGAGAAAACAGTGATGAAAAAGAGGAAGAAAAGCAGAAAGAATTTTCCCAGTGATAGGTTAATTGTGTATTCTAACCCAACCACTTGTAATCCGGGACCCCAGGTCCCAATGATGCCGGATTAGTGATGGCTGACCTGTACTACCAATGTTTTTTTAATGAAGGGGGTTTGCATATTGTTATATGGGCAGTTTATTTGTGTTTAAGCAAAGGGGGCCAAGGTTTATGCTGGGGGCCCAACAACACTGGATAAAACTCAGTCTTCTTGCTTTCACTGAAGCAGAAAAAACTCCCCGATGTATTTAACAGAAACCTGTTTTTAATTTTTTCCTTTTTTTCTGTATTGACAAATACTGTAAAAGGGTTTACCTTGTTAATATTATGAACAGTATTTTCATCTATATTAAGTGTGGCCTCCCGCCAAAATAATTGCTCACCCCGGGGTAGCAAGTGCCTTTCTCCCCCTATGTAACTTGTGTGCAGCTGATTGTGGAACACATTTTTTAAAAGTTTTCCCGCTAGGCCTTTGCACTTTTACCGTGGTTTTTACAATTTCCAAGGTGCCTTTAGAGACCTCAGAGGCAAGTCTTTTTACAGTAATTTACTGTGATTTTTAACTGATGCTGGCTGTTATAACTTGATATGCCAATTTTTTAACTGTTTGTGTGTATTATATATACGTATTTGTTTTTCTGCCAAGAGTTCTAAATGATGTCCACTGTCAAAGTGCTGTTCCAATACTAAAAATACCTTATCATTCAGTGTTAGCCGAGTCAAATCTTCATCAGACAGAGATATTTTTTTTCAGTGTGTTTGGGAAAAACCAAAAACTTGTGCATTCTGCAAGTTCAGAGCCTTTCAAACTGCTTTATATATGTACTTTTACTAAGTTTTCTCTGAGTAATATCCAAATGAGCATTTGATGAAGCCCAAAATTTAATCTTCCATGTACAGTATGTATGCTTTTTTTTACCTCTGTGCCAATGACATTAATGATAAATTTTTGCAGTATAACGCACACAGGTTTGGGGCATTTTTGGGTAACTTTTTTATATCAACTGTATAAAAACAATGTGTGGTTGAAAATGAAAGATTATGGCCAAACTGAAAAAAAAGGGAAATTTTGTTACTATAGTATGGAGTTTTTCTCCCCGGGAAAATAAAAAAAATTACAGTGGTCCCCCGCCTAACAAGCAAAATTCAT